>CAVNYN010274872.1:0-11703 GCA_963692815.1 Nyctanthes arbor-tristis
GCAGGAAAATCAGCTCCGGTGTCGCTGGCAATAGAGCCAAAAAAGTCGCCTAAGCCGGAGCCCCGGTAAGCGACGGTTACGACGGAGTTGCCTCCTTACTCTCCACTTACACTCCCTGTGTTTCAACTGAAAGAAGGCACGAAATCCTCATGGAAATTCTGCAAGGAAACACCGAGGCTCTCGCTTCACATCAGATCCATCACTGACGCCAAGGGAAGCTTGCATCCAAGAGAGATCCGTCCACAGGCGTCTGTTTTATCACCGACGAATGCAGAAAATGGCGCCGCCGATGGCCAGCCGAACGGCTCTTCAAAGGAAACATCTAACTTGTGGAAAATTTGGGCCTTCGGCAGGTGGAAAAAAAGTACAAAAACGAAGCACAACTACTAAAGAATGTGCCGCTCGAGGAATCGGAAAGTGGGCTGAATTGTTTACATTTACAAAAATAAAAAAATAAGCAGAAATGAAAAAAAATAGAGCCGCGTACAGGGGAAGCTTGCTGTGGGCGGGAAAACGGAAAGTTGGCCCGTAGCAGCTCAGCCGCTTTAAAGAATAGTATAGATATAGATATAGATTTTAGTTAGATAAAAAATAGGCAAAAAAGTGTTAAAACCTCTATGTGTTTTACGTGATTAATGTTAATGTAAGAGCATTTTTAATGGGGTAGTCCATGTTTTGAATGGTGTAGAGTAAAGAGATAGAGAGAAATTGATTATTTTAATTGAATGTAGATAGAAAGAGGTGTACAAAACAAGGAGAGGGAAAAGTAAAAAAGATGATAGAGATAGAAATTTAAAAAAGTAATAAAATAATAGTATTGAGTAGAAATTCAAAAATAATAATAAAATAGTAGTATCGAGGTCTATTGAGGTATTGGGTGAAGGGCTAGATTTAGACCTTGCACAAGATACGAGGGAGGAAAAGTGAGGAAAAAGTGACGTAAATGAGAGAAAAGTTATTAAAAGAAAAAAGAAATTAAAATAAAATAGGAAACATGTGGGACCATCTAAAGTTTTCGTGTGTGTCTCTCTCCTGTAAGACTTTCACCAAGGACTATGGGCATTAGAGATGCTCTAAAATTGATGTGATATATTGAAAAATAAGATTGTACTATGTGTCGGTTTTATTAGAATTTTTATGTATGCTTTTATTTAAGTATGACAACTCTTAATTTAATGGTTCGAATAAGTGCTGGAAAATGCAAACATGTGGCGGAATTTCACGACATAACAATAAATAAAAGCACACTTATATAAAAGTGACGGCACTTTTGCATTTTCTGGCGCTTTTCCACTTTTGCACTTTTCAACACTTACTCAAACTATAAAATTAAGAGTTGTGCTACTTAAATAAAAGCACACAAAAATCCAGTAAGTTTTACAAATAAAATATTATTAATATTTTGGGCTGGGTGGGTGTAGGGGGTAGTTTCAATTTTTTCTTTTTAAAAACTACGAGCCCATCAAAATTTGGGGACCGGGGGGCTCTGTGGACTATTGGGCAGAATTTCGGGGGACTACCATCCTAGTCATCATCATCCACCCAAGTTTTTTGCTCCCTTCTATGGTGTCCAAGTTTTTTGCTCCCTTCTATGGTGTCCTAAGGACACCATAGAAAATCTGGCTTTTTTACACTTAGTTTTTTTCCCCAATATTAATCTTGCTCTTATGTAATTGTAAAATGAAGCAAATGGGTGGCTATAAAACAATAATGGACTGAGAAGTTAATAGAGAATTCGTTTACGTGCTCTTCCGATCTTGAAACTATGATTAAATCATGTAGTATGCATAAGAGGGATTTTTGGGAAGGATTGAAGAGGCAAATTACTATTATAAGGTTGGTAAAACTGATAATAGTAAATTTGGAGATATGCCAGTGTTACAAACTCCTTAGGGAATGAAGTATATGATATCATTTGAGTAGATGATAAACTACTGCACTAGGTTTTGTGGAATCCAAAGAAGTTCAGAAGCCAATATAAAGTGGACTAGTTTTATTTAAATGCCATCTCTAGAGGAGTGATACTAATAAACAAATAAATAGTTAAAGTAATTAGCCATGCTGGTTTCCTTACCGCAAATTTGAACAAAATGAGCACATTTTTGCAAAGAGCTTCTAGAAAAGGAAGAACATTCTACTTGCCCTTAATGAATTAGGGTCCGTTTGGCATTGATTACAAACCAAATGGTTTATAACACATTTTGAATTTTAAATTCTTGAGACACTTGTTGAATTCTCTCATTGACACCTCACCCCCAAAATACATCAAATAACAACTTTTCAAAATTTAACCAATCAAATTAAGTCACATGTCTTCAAAATTTAGCTATTCAAAATATGTTATAAACCATTTAGTTTATAATCAATGCCAAACGGACCCTTAATAATCCGCATGGACAATCAATGCTTTAGAACAAAATATGACATGATTATTTCACACCATTCCATGATCTCCTAAACATAGAACGGAAATTATGTTTCACCAAACAAGGAAAATTGAGTCACCAATTGACTTGCAAAGAGAGAAGTAAAAATGAAATGTTGTTAATGTAATCAATATTCAGTCTGCTCGGGAAAAATGATTTTGAAAAAAGGTAGATTTTGACAATATTAATATCAAAGTTCCAAGATTCTGCGTTTTAAAATTTAGATTGCACTATATAGGCATCTCACCTTTCAGAACTTCTTTGTGGATGGTATAGACAAGGAAAAATAGCTAAAAGCTTAGTGTTATGACACACTTGAGAATGGTTTTTATTAATTCAATTATTTATAGTTATGACAGTAACACAAGAATGGTTTTTATTTGTCTACTTGATAGTCATAAATTAACCGCCATATATATAATTTGGTTACATGGAAATGCAGCTTTTCTAAAGTCAAGTGTTTTGTAGAACAATCACTTGCAATGGAGGATGAGTTATCAACTGAGGAGCCAGCACTTACTGTCACGCCTCCAATTTTTAGTACCATATTATCTTGAAATATCAGTAGCAGAAGCGTTTAAATATGTATCTCAATTTAAAATCGAAAGCAAGACTCTACAAATACGATTCAAAAGTGTCGAGACGCTTTCGCTGCGCACTCTGTAATTAAGTGTATTGTGACTTACCCACAATGAAACTTCGGCCACACACCAAAATCTCGATCACATACATGTATCTTCTCTACATTTAGGACGATCTAGCCATAAAGCTCTAAATTCAATACCTATAAGATTGTAGAAGAGGAGGGTGAGTACAAAGTGCTCAGTGAATAACATGTATTGGCCTACGCAAAACAATGCAAGAAAGATCACAAATTGACAAAGATACAAAGCTCTGGTATATCACTAGTTTAGCCTATATCCGTAAGTCATACGATACAAATGTACAAATGCTCATGACCACATAGCAGGTTATAGTACCACAAGCAATACAAATACAATTAATTCAAAACGGGTAGATAGCGCCACTAGCAATGCCAAGTGCAAGGAATAATCATTTATCCAAAATAATAATACGTCATCAATCATCAAAGGCCAATTACAATTAAATGAATACACAGGTTCCAAACAAGAGAAAGCCAAAATAGAAAGTCAAAAGATAGAATTAATGAAAGAGCAAAATAGAGAGCCAAAAGATAGAATCAATGAAAGAGCCAAAAGCGAAAGTCAAAAAATAGAATCAATGAAAGTGCCAAAGACATGTGTTACTCACAAAGAATACCAAAATCATTTAAACATGCGTATCAAGAGAAAGGGAGAGAGCCAAGAGATAGAAGAAATAGAACTAATACAAGTGTTACTGACCTCAATTATTCCTTGAAGAATCTCAAGTGAAAAAGTACCATTAAAGTTTTGAAATTCCTCAATTAAATATATTCTTCAAACTATAATATTTCTTTATATGGAAAGGAACATTTTTCAATAGTCAAATGGGCGTTTTGGTGGGTTTTTAGTGGTGTTTCTCCAACTTGGCCATGTTTGGATGAAATTTTGTAGTTTTGGGGTAGAGAAGGGGTTGTTGGTTGTTATGGAGACTTTGAGGACCTTTGAGCCCTATTTGTAATAGTTAGATTTAGTTGCTTTTAATAAACCTTTGAGATCCACCAATCACGTTGCGACACATGGCGCAATAGGAGCTATACAAATGTTGGGTGGTTCGTTTATTGCTCGAAAAATCCTTATATTTTGTGGTGTCTTATAATTAAACTACCTTACTTTAATTTACGTTGGTCAAGCCCCACAATTTTTCTTTGGCATCAATTGAGTAACAATTCTTTCAAATCTTTTAATACAATCCAAACAATTATTTCATTGTCCTCAAAGTAACAACTATGTTGTATAATTGAGGGTTAATTTTCGCGAGATGTTACAATCTACCCCCCTTAAATGAATTTCGTTCTCAAAATTCGCTAAGTATTGTGGTGATAAACATTATTATTATCAAAGGCATAGTGCGCAACCAGATAAATTGCTTTCGCTGTGCACTCTTACTTCCTTTATCATGTGTAGGGCCAAAGTATCAAAATACCAAAATCATAACTAACTTAAATATGTCCTCAATTCACAAAGATTGAGTTAACTAATTATTCAAAGTTTTAAATCAACCCAGTTTCATAATTTATTTGAATTTCATTCAATATAGGCTGAATAACAACCAATAAGGTTTGGCCGCGGTGTAAAATAGTCAAAAGAAATCCTTTTGTTTCAAATAAGAATCAATCATGTGTAAGAAATAGGATTTTAGGCTTATAAGTGTATAAAATAAGTTCTTGGATCAATCTGAAATGAATTAGAAAGTTCAAAAACTTCTAATGTAATTTCTGAAAAATGCTGATGTTGGCTTGTGCAACCGCATGAAACCCTTGTGCGGCCGTATGTGGCCACTGACTTAGAAAAAAAAAATCTTCTGTTGCCCACGAGTAAGCCGCGGAATACATTCTGCAGTTCCCCGTGGTTGCCATGCGACCATATAGCCATCTGTGCGGCCGCATGGTGGCTTTCAATTTTTGTTTTCCAATTTCTTGCTTTCCTTGCAATTGATAAATCTTTTAAGAGCTAATTGTATAACATTAGGAAGGTCAACTTTAACTTATTATTGATTAACATAAATGATTTCAATGCCTCTAAGTGCACGGATCCATATAAATAGGAGCGATACATATATATGAGGTCGTAGGACCATGCTCTGATACTGACTTGTCACGCCCTCACTTTTTATTACCAGATTATCTCAAAATATTGGTAGTAGAAGCGTTTAAATATGCATCTCAATTCAAAATCGATGACGATACTCTACAATTACGATTCAAAAGTGTCGAGACGCTTTTGCTGGGCACTCTGATGTGGACTACCCACAACAAAACCTCGGCTACGCATCAAAATCTTGATCACATACATATATCTTCTTCACCTTTGGGACGATCTGGCTATAAAACTCTAAATTCAATACCTACAGTATTGTAGAAGAGGAGGGTGAGTACAAAGTGCTCAGTGAATAACGATATATATTGGCCCACGCAATATAATGCAAGAAAGATCACAAATTGACAAAGATACAAAATTCGGGTACATCACTAGTTTAGCCTCTACCCATAAGCCACACGATATAAACGTACAAATGACCAAGATCACACAGAAAGCCATGGTATTACAAAGTAAGGCAAATACAATTCAAAACGGGTAAAATAGCGCCACTAGCTATGCCAAAGAGCAAGGAACAATCATTTATCCAAAGCAATGGTTCACTATCAATCATCAAAGGCCAATTACAATTAAAAGAATGCACAAGTTCTAAACAAGAGAGAGCCAAAAGAGAAAGCTAAAAGAGAGAATCAATGAAAGAGCCAAAAGAGAGAGCTAAAAGATAGAACCAATGAAAGAGCCAAAAACACGAATTACTCACAAAGAATGCCAAAATCATTTAAACATGCAGATAAAGAGATGGAGAGAGCCAAGAGATAGAAGTGATAGAACCAATACAAGTATTACTCACCTCAAATATCTCTCGAATAATCTCAAGTGGAAAAATGTCATTAAAGTCTTGAAATTCCTCAATTAAAGATATTTTTCAAACTATAATATTTCTTTATATGGAAAGGAGCCTTTTTCAATAGCCAAACAAGTGTTTTGGTGGGTGTTTAGTGGTGTTTCTCTACCTTGGCCATTTTTGGACGAAATTTGGTAGTTTTGGGGTAGAGAAGGGGTTTTTGGTTGTTATGGAAACTTTGAGGACCTTTGAGCCCTATTTATAATAGTTAGATTTAATTGTTTTTAATAAACCTTTGAGATCCATCAATCACCTCGCGACACATGGCGCAACAGGAGCCGTACAAATGTTGGGTGATTCGTTTATTGCTCGAGAAATCCTTATATTTTGTGGTCTCTTATAATTAAGCCACCTTACTTTGATCTACGTTGGTCAAGCTTCACAATTTTTCTTTGGCATCAATTGAGTAATAATTCTTTCAAATCTTTTAATATAATTCAAGCAATTATTCTATTGTCGTCAAAATAACAACCATGTAGCATAATTGAGAGTTAATTTTGACGGGATGTTACACATACACTAGAGGAATATGAACTCCTACTCTGTGGCGGAGCCACTTGGGGGCCGTTGGGGGCAGTGGCCTACAATGAAGTTTACCTTTCATTTTTTTTAATAAATTTAAGTTATTTTTAACATTTTTTTTAATTGGTTTGTAATGATAATTTGAAACAAAATATAGGTTTAAATATTTAAATAGATAAAGTTTTGTATTGAAATTCAAACTATGAAAACATTACAAAGTTATTAATACTATTATCAAAATTTATTGTTTAAGGTTATTTTATAGAGTTATATATACATACATAAAGATAAATATATCCAGTGAAATTAATAACTGTACATTGTATGTAAAAATGTAGCCCTAGTTTTTTACTTTTATAATATTTTTTTATGAATGAAAAAACAAAATAAACAAAATAAAATAAGTCGCACACCTTCTAGTTAAAGATTTACTATTGACCCCTACTAAATTTTGCTCTTGGCTCCACCGCTACTCCTACTTTCCCTTGAGAAGTAGTCACAACATGTACCCATAGAAGGTAAAATAAGTCACACATCAAACAGTTCTCATTGTTTAGTATTGTTTCTATTAAATCTTAATGCATGGCCTTTGTAACAAGTTGGTTTAGTTCAATTTACAAAGGAGACTGTCAAAATTTTGCTTTTACACTTTTACTTATATAACTTCGGTTAAAGCATAATTGAGTTTACCTTTCTACTTTCTATGCTCTTGCAGGTAATTGCTTGCATCTCAAGATAGGACAAATTTTTGGACAACATATTTTGGGGAATTCTTTTTGCCATAACTTGAAAACGGGAGGCACAACATATTTTGTATATTTTGGGATCATCATTTTGCACATATGCCCCTTAATAGTGATCAATATGTAGATGTAAATTAGCTGTGAAAGATACATATTAAGATTCACATTTGTCCACTACAATTTGTATATTTTTGTTGTCCTCAAAATGTTATGTAAGCAAAGTTGTTAATGGTTCTATTGGTGTAAAAATTGTGTATGTCGTTATACACTTGCCTCCCTACACCTTCATAAAGACCGTTGAAAATGTAGGTTATGTTTAGTTTATATATAAGTCACGTAACATGTTTCGAAGAGCGATTTGAAACCCTATGATGAACTTTTATTGCACTCTTAAAATTTAATAAATTATGGAGAATTGTACAAAACTCAAAGGAAAACAAAACACAAGGTTTCCATTTGCTTAACACTCCAAAACGTACATATTTCACGTCCATACATTAACATACATAATAACTACATTCCATGCAAATTCAACTAGGTTTACATGTTATAGATAGAAACAAACTTCCACAAAGTCTAAAAGTTATACAAATGTTAGATATCGTACATTGATTCCACAATTCAACCGCCTTCATGCATTCAGTCAATCATTCACCCGGTTTTATGTGGTTGGAGTAAAAGTTTGACAACGCTAAGAGATATGCCAACATCCTCAGATTTTGATATTTTAGTACATTTTTCTATCATTTGTGACAACTCATCTGTTTCCTCAACCGATATTCCTTTATTCTTCGCATCTAGCATGTTGCTTGATTCCCCTTTCTCATACTTCACACCTCCATTCATTTTCTGATCAAACCACTGGAAATATCTACAGTCCCAATTTGAGCACCCATAAAATAGTTCACATACTGGTCTATTCTATTCAACTTGTGAATAATCACTTAGCATTAACACATAAAACAGCACACAAAAATTGAACCTATAGACTCTATGTACGTATTGTTTTATTGCTTTTACACATATTTAACAAGCTCAAAATTCCACATTCCATGCAACAAAAAAAAATGCAAACAAACATCTGTAACAAACCACAGGCATGTACAAAATCCCAACATCTTTTCACCATTCTTAATACAATACAATAATATATAAAATCTGCAAGGTGGATCCAATATAGTCACTTTATCCATTAAATAACTTGCTCAACTACTCTACAAATATTTAAAAAATCCGATTCATTAATTCAGCCTATATCAATCAAACAAGAAAAATTCTAGGGACATGAAAAGGGGAAATTATTAGGTGATATTCTTATGTGGCACACTTGCATTGGATGGTGAAAAAGTAGCCATATAATCATCAGCCAATGAATGTGTGCCACATAAGAATGTCACCTAATAATGTCCCCTTTTCATGTCCCCCTAGAATTGCTCATCAAACAAGGACAGAGAAAACTCAAAATAAAGAAAAATCAATCTACCTCAACTACTTTTTGCTTCTGGTAAACATCTTCCTGGGATGATGAACAATCTTTCCTTGAAACACAGGGATTTTCAATATCTGAGATAAACCCCTTAAAACTATTGCAAGTTTTCCACTGCAACATATAAAAAAGAAGTTGTAACATGCTAGAATATGAAATTTGCAAATCCTAAAAACATTTTCAAGATATGCATAATAACTAGAATATCAAATATCTATAAATCCAAAATCACCCACTTTCAGGACACTGTTATATTCCACCTCGCTATCTCACAAATATTAAATTCAATGCACAACTATTTTTGTTAAGAACGAAAACAATCCCAACTATTTTTCTCTGCCTTAAGCAAACTTCCTCCACAAAGGAAAAAAAATCTCCACTTCGAGGATAGAAATTTAATTTTTAATCAGCCTGCATCCCCTCTTCCTTAGGTTAAGGACAGGGATTTGATTGGATATTTGAAATTCAATAGTTCCTAAAGAATCTAAAGAATCAATGGCAAGCAGATATCAAATATCATTATAACCAAACTCCCACATATTGCTGCAGCAGGATAATCCAATTTACTAATCCAACATACATTTGTATCAATTTTATTCATTGAACAACACACTTTTTTTTTTATAATATATGTGACGTGATAAAATTATAAACTTAATCGGAACTAATTGTGAAAAAGTAATGGACAGATCGGATTTAAAAAAAAAAAACTATACACATCCAAAAAGCTTATTTTAAGTATATATCTAGTTTCACAGTGCTAGTCAAGAAAATTTGAGTGCAGAATTAAAAAAAAAAAATGTTGCCAGATTACAATAACTAAAGGTCTGTTTGGCATCGTTTATAATTTGATTTGTTTATAATATACTTTAAATTTTGAATTTTTGAGACCCTTGTCTTAATTTGATTGGTTAAGTTTTATTGAAAAGTGAAAAATTGTTATTTAATGCGCTGGATCTATAAGGTGTCAATAGGACAAAATGACAAGTGTCGCAAAAAATTTAAAATTCAAAATATATTATAAACGAATTGATTATAATCAATACCAAACAGGCCCCTAAAACTTATATATTTTCAGCATACATTGTAAAAGAATCCATATTACACAAAAAATTAATACAATGTGTACAAAATGAACGCCCCCTAAGAATTTCAAAAAAGGCTCTAGAGTTTCTTTTCCTAGAGCTAAATCATCATACATTCACACAAGGCATGAGACCTTACCTAGAGTCGAAAGAGAGGCATGACGCGGACGACAGCTTCTTTTTTGGGACTGTGAGCGGCTGGCTTCAGACGGATTGCCGGAGTTGCGAGGGACTGCCAGAATTGAGAGGCGCGCGGGCGAAGAAGGCTACCGGTAGAGAAATTGGTGGTGGTGCCGACGAACGGTGCAGGAATAGGAGTTTGCGGCAAATGAGTTCTGGTTCAATTTTTGGAAATTTGGGTGCAGGGTTGGGCATCAGTTGGGTCGGGTCGGGCTTGGGCCCAACCCGACCCGACTATATTTCAGGTTTCACATTCAAAACCCGAGCCGATCTGACTAGGTGAGTCAACCCGACTCGACCCGATTGGATAGAGTCAGGTTGACTCGGTTCTTGGGTTGGGCCTGAACAACAGGCCCAAATTTAAAACAAAATTTGAAACCTAATTAAGATTTGATAGGCCTAAGAACACTAAAAGCCCAAATTCATTACATTACAAGATCAAAATTCACAACTAAATAATAACCCTAGTGTTGAGTACTTGAGTTCCTTATGCTCCCACAAACACAATTGAGGAATTGAAACAGAAAGATAGATATGCAGGTCTCCAGCGGTGGAGGCTCCAGCGGCACAACGATGGTTAAGGAAATAGATGGTGCTTGAAGACTTTACACTAACATTTCATTTGATTCCATTTCATTTCATTTAAAGAAACAGAAACGGATGATGCCGGAAGGATGATGCCGAGAGCTGCACGACGGAACGGGACAGTAGGGGAGGGAGGGAGGCTGAACGGCGGGAGCAACGCAACAGACGGCAGTAGATGCAGCGGCAGCCCGACGACGACAGATCTGAGGGCGCATCTGAGGGCGGCGTTGGATCTGCTGTGGGTGATTTGGGGACATTCATGAGTGAATTGCTCTTTTGCTTACAGTTTTGAGTGTTGAAAATCTTGTTAAATAAGCCTCTTATATTACTTAGTGTGAAATTGTATTCCAAATGGCAAAACAGACCCATTTTAGCAGAGTTGGAAGAATTGAATTTGGGCATAAAGATGATTTGGTGACCTTCAGGCTTAAAAAAAAAATCGATTTTGTGAAAAAAAAAATAAAATATATATAAATCAGGTAACTCGGGTTAACCCGACTCGGTAAAACCAAGTCGGGTTAAGCGGGTTGAGATCGGAAGATGCAACTAGTCAACTCAGAACCGACTCGACCCGGTCAGGTTCCTATACCCTTCCACCCGAGACTAACCCGGCTGCTATAGTAACCCCGATGTGACCCGTCCCATTTCGGGGCCGGTAGGGTTGGGTTCGTTTGGTTGCCGGATCGGATGCCCATGCCTATTGGGTTGGTTGAGTTTTTGATTTTCAGACCTTTTTTTCCTTGTGGGCGATATGCAATTTGGAGGCACCAGTATGGTAGTCTAATTCATCTCTTCTAGGCCCATTTTCTACCAATTTAGCAGCCAAATCAGCTCGGCTTCTCCATGTAAGAGAAGACAGTTCTTTTGCTAGAAAAATTGGGGGCTGGGCGTGGGATCATTACCCATCCCCACTCTGTTAGGTTTTCGGGATAGACACTTTCGCCCCATGCTCGTCCCATTACTTGAATACCTGCTACGAAAGTTTCGAGTTTTGGAGATAAAGTTGTCATCCCTATCGAGCTTGCGTTTTGACTTTAAGTTTCATCACAATGCACTAATTTTTAACAAGA
>CAVNYN010274873.1:0-110767 GCA_963692815.1 Nyctanthes arbor-tristis
GACACTTTCGCCCCATGCTCGTCCCATTACTTGAATACCTGCTATGAAAGTTTCGAGTTTTGGAGATAAAGTTGTCATCCCTATCGAGCTTGCGTTTTGACTTTAAGTTTCATCACAATGCACTAATTTTTAACAAGATTAGTGGTTTGCTTAAGGATGTAGTAGTCGTTCTTGTGAGTATATGCTCCTCCTGGGAAGGGTATAGTCCCCCATACCATAGCATCATATAATTTGTCTCATCTATGTTTTTCATTTGGACTCAGAGATTCATCAAAATATGTAATGAATTAATATTTTTTCTTCTCTACGGAAAAAAGTGAGTTCAAATAACTGAAAATCTAATGAATTGAAAATTTTTTAGCACTACGTCACCCCTCCCACGTGGATATATAGATGAACAGGATAGGAGGTGTAATAACTGCCAAATGTGTCATGACTCACTATCTAATGGATTTAGACCTTCCAAATTAAAAGTCTGACTAAGGAAATAGATGGGTTTTGAATTTGGAGCCCGATCTGTTTTCTTAGAAAATCAATCCAAATTAAACTTGTCATAACGTGCAATGTAATGAATTTAGACCTAAAACTTTCAATTATTGAGTAAAAAGTGGAGAGACATCAAAAATAACTTCCAAGTGTCTTTTCAAAATGACTAATGGGTTTGTGTGTCTCAAAATAATATGTGGGATTGTTTGAAAACGGACTCATGTCTAACATTTGAAATTTATCTAGGAAATAATAGACCTGAACTGGAAATTATAAATAATAATTTTAAAATAGATGAGAATAAAAAAAATTATTGAGAAAGAATTCTATCTAAATCCCTATAGGTAGTTGGCATTCGAATCTTCTCGGGGCACTGCTCCAAAAAATATTAGACGTGAAAAACTGGTGACCAGTATTTAGATGAGTTTAAGGACATTAAGAATATCAATGCGTAATAAAACTATAATTAATAACCGATAAAATATTAAATGTGACGAAATGTAAATAACAATCCATCCTACAATATAAACGCTGCTAAAAGTATATCTAAATAATTTTTCAGGACTAGTTTTCAATTTCAAACATATGACGATAAACCATTTTCAGCTTTTAAGATACAGTTTTCAGGTCACATGTCAAACTTTTCACCAATCTGCATTTGCAGAGAATCAAAGCGGTCAATTGGCAAAACCATTGAGCCATATGATCCAATTGTTCACGTTTACACTCTCTTCGAGGTCCCTCAGTCCTTTTTAACTCTTCTTTTAAGGGGGGTGCCGAAAGAGGAGTCCTATTTGAACTGTAAAGTCGCTATTCGAATTTCACGTGTTTCTCATTTTTCTCGAAGTCGTATGTCGCAGCTCGTGAGGCATACGGATTTTCTGAAACTTTAAGCTCCAATTGTTTCAAGAGATGGAAACCCATGTGCTATACAACTACCTAACAAAAAGGTAGTCCATTGTGAAAGTAAACCTAATTTCAAGGTGCGTGTGAATACGAGCGAGTAAATATATTCTATCATGAATCCACTTGATCAATTCTAAGTATCGGTTAACATCCACCCACTTGATGATCACGTATAAATGATACAATGGTAATATTATTTAACTAGACATGAAATAGGTAATTAGCTTTTGTTGAAAATTACCTCTTTTTTCTCCTTGAACAATTAAAATTAGGATTTATTTCTAAATTTTGATAAAAAAAAAAATTAGGATTTATTTCCAAATTTTGATTAAAAAAAGGTAGTTTAGTTAATTTCAATTCAACGTTGTTGACATGTGCATGGGCTTGTTTGTTGTTACTTGTTGCCATGAATCACTACTATTTGTGACATGTACGGTCTAAACCTATCAATATATGCGATAGTTCTTAATAAAGAAAGAATCCTGGACAAGATTAAAATTGTGTGCCTACGTCGCTCATTCAAATATTTGAAATAAATTCTTAAATGTGGAACTTTTGAGATTTTTTTTCCCTCTTTGAATATGTTTTGAAGAGAAAATGGTGAGTTTACGTCAGTCTGTTACGAGTTTAAATCACGTCGTTATCAAACAGTTCTCTTGATAAGATTCTTATCCCGTTGAGACATATAATGATTGTTGTTCCACCTAGCCTCCAGTTGTGAAGACTTTATTCATGAAGGTGCAAGACGAGAATAGACAATTAACGGTTTAGGACTTGTGTCATACTATGAGAAACAAAGATAAACAAAGCAAAAGAAAATACAAAAGTTTACCATCTTTTGGAGGCCCAACAAACTATATAAAGACCCTATAAATGAGCATATTTTTATATCTCATTTTTTTTGTTAACTAACACGACATGGACTAAACCATTATGATGCTGCAATTTTTTCAAACAAACCCAATCTGTTATCTGAAAGTCTCGACTTGTATGCAGATTTCTTGTATTCATACCATGTAAATTCCTTGTACAACGAGTCCTCGCCTTTCATCAATGAAGGCAACGGGGCTATTTTCTCAATCAACGGTGGTCCTCCAAAATAAATCATCGAAAGCCTCGACTTGGAGCCGTTTGCCACGACCCTATGCCTTACACTTTTAAACCTCCCGTTAGTCATGACCTGCATAAAATATAACGGTAAATACAAGAATTATCAAAAATAAATAAAAGGAAAAATCCATTCAATGGAAGTCATGAGAAGAAAAAGAAAAATGATGATGTAATAGTTGATAGCAACCTTTTACAACCTTGTATCTATCAAGATTCAATTTTAATCATTTCTCGACCAATAGGGTCCATTATATTAATGAAACGAGCAAAATAATTTGTGAACATTACGCGAATTTTCTGTTCATAGATGTGATAACACATATTGGATACACGGAAATGAATATTAGTGTGGGGCTAAATATTCTTTGAAAGGACGGTCGTACCTGTAACGAATCGCCAACATTAATGAAGAATGAACTCTGATCGGGTGGGATGGAAATCCATTTCCCGTCTTTCAACGAGATTTGGAGGCCGGAAATGTTGTTCGATCTCAAAACCGATATGATTTGAGGATCGGTGTGTTCCCCGAATCCAATCAAATTACTGTTTTCTTGATCAAGTAGTTGAGGGCATGGAGGGTAATGGTTCAGCCGAAAAACAGAGTCACTCTCTTCATCCATTAACAGTTTGCTTAGAACATTTCTAGGTTGAATCTTCAATCCATCAGCAAGCATTTCAAGAATCTCATAAGCCATTTTCTTCACTGCTGACACATAATCATTCACAGCACAACTGCAAAAAGAAAAACAAAAACAAAAATACAGAACAAAATCAAATTCGAATCGTTATTATTTGGCGGAAATAAGCTTCCTCGTTCGTTGTCAGTCATAATAAGGTAACCTACCGGAATGTCTCGGCAGCTTCACCAAAAATGGACGAAAACTTGTGGTAAGCAGATTGAGAACTGGTTGTCAAGAGAACGTATTCGACCCAACCCACATCACCATTGTGGCCAATTTTCTTGTTTCCATAGCCGAAAGGGTCGAGGGGCCCGGCTTTTTCTTTCTCCGACAGCGGCAGGGAGAAGAACTTAACGGCTTCCGATTCTAATCTGGTTATGTACTCAGTTGGGACACCATGGTTGATGAGCTTAAAGAAGCCGAACTCTTCGCAGGCCTTAACAACGAGGTTCTTGGACTCGGGTTTCGACAGGTCGATCATTGGGACTTGGGAGAACAATGTGGTGGCCGGAGAGATATGTTCCATTGCTGGTTTGGACAAAATCACCATTAGATTGTTAAGGGAAATTATGGGTTTTTTTTTTTTTTGAACAATATTGAGGAAGGCAAGACGAGCTGGAGTTTTTTTGTGAGACACAACACCTGGTTTTAGACTACTGCTTGGCCATATTTATAGTGTTTTTTCTAGAGAGAGAAAGTGTGTTTGATAATTAAAATTGACTAATGACTCAGAATATATTCACGGACAATGATCAAATGATGTCCGAAGCTGACTAGGTTGCGGTGCAAATCTAAAAGTAAAACTGTATCTTTAACCTTTCTTATTGCACCAAAGCCTCTAAAATTTGTTAAATAGACAAAAGGAGGGCCTATGAATTTTGAAAGGTTTGTGTTTAATCTTCAAAAATTCAACCGTTGAATTATTTTTGACATGACAGTTTTATTTACGATTATTTTAAATAGAGAAAAGCTACATGGTTAAATGATTGTGAATCATGTCGGACTAATGAAGATCTGGACATAAATCATTTAGAAGGTATCTCTACTGTTTTTTTAACTAAAATGTAATAGATTTTTGCTGCAAAAAACTAAAAGATAACTAATGAAGATCCAGCTGCACTTTTTGCGACTTGGAATAAAGGGAAAAAAAAACTCGATTAGTTTGATATATTCCTTTAGAGAAATTCTACAAAAAGTTCCCAACCTTTGCAAAGTGTAGCAATTAGGGTCCTTTTTTCCCCTGCGTATGGAGTCCCCAAATTGTTAGAAATTTGCATAAAAGGTCCTTCTTCACAGTTGTCATCCGATATATTACCATTAAGTACTTGTCAAAAGACTATCTTACCCTTACTTTAAATAAAGAATAATAAATAAAAAAATTAAGAACAAAGAAAAGGAAAAGAAGCTAAGACCCACGTGGTTTACCAAGACCCCTGTAGTCTGATGGCATCCTAGTTATGTTCTTAAACTCTTGGTTAAGGGTTTGATTCCCCTCCCCTACAATCCCCTCTGTATCAAAAAAAAAAAAAAAAAAAGGAAATAATCTTAACCTCCAACCCAACCGACCCAAAAATATAATGCATGGTCTTTATCCTAAAATTCAGTCTTCATCATCTCATTCTCCCATCAGCGCGCCTAACAGTTACAAGGCCCAATCGTTTTTCAAATTATTTAATTTATATAGTCTCATTGAATTCAATTGAAATTTATAGTTGATTTTTTCACCGAGTTTGTAACGTAAATTTCAAATTCTACAACACACACATATACATATATGTGTGAGTATGCGCGTGTCAGAAATGGAGATATGAACCTAATTAGTAATTACTACATTTTGTAAATATTGGAGACCTTTTGTGAAATTTACTCATTCCTATATTATCTGGGACTTATTAAATATGAAATTAAAGTTTAAATATGCATTGCTTTTGCTGACAAGTCACACCATCTCACTGCTGATATTTTCTTGAAAAATCAATAATTACGGTTTGATTTTTAAAAACTTTAACAATTGACTTTTAAGAACTAATCTACTCTAATAATCTGATAAAATGATCGATGTCACTATGTTTAAAAGATTTTAACTTTATAAGTTGGTATTAAATGAAATGTTGCCAAGCATACAATGGTATTAGAACTTATGAGCTTCAAATAAGCAATTTGATCCGTTTAAAACTTAAACATGAAGTCATCAATAGTTAACTTGGGTATTTTGAAACAAATTATTATCTTGTTTGGACATTTTGAGAGCAACATTCCTCGTTAATTTAATATTTATCTAACTTAAAAAAGATACATAAAGATTTGAGATATCAATTAAAATTAATTAATTAATTAATTAATTAATCTAAATAAAAAACTAACATATTCCTCCTGTGTTTCCTATGTTCTGACCGTAAGATTTCATTTCATGCAACCTACCTTTTTAGACCTCACTTGTACAAACTACAAAACTTTGGAAATTTCAAACATGATCACATGACACTAATTCTAATTTAGTAATTTTACTTCTTTTTCCATTGTTAATTTCTTTGATAGTTGTAAACTAATCAATTAATAACTACCTAATAACAAGAGTGGCAAATGTATAATTTACAAGTAAAATTACTTAGTTGTTTACTCTATATTTCTTTTATTTTCCTTTCCGTTCATTTATTCTAGATGTGATATATTTATCGGAATGTGATGATCAGATGCATGTTAGAAATTTCCGTTTCCATAATAAGATGTGCTTCACCATTTTTTTTTTTTTTTTGGGTGGGAGAGATTGGTTGAGTTTAAATTGTATGAGCAAACACACTCACTAAATTGGGCAAGTTGTCCGCTTTAAAAGAAAATTGTTTTCTCTCGCCTTTTTTCCCCCAAGATCTTCTAGATGAGTTGTGAAATTGCTGGATGAGTCAAGATTTGGGTATCAAAGATTGAACGCTCTGAGATGATCAATTAATGATTCTGTTAGAAAGTTATCTCAATCTTCAATCATATCACAACCGTAACGGATTTTATTGCAGGAATGACGCATTCATAAAACCTATCTTAATGGGCTTTACCGGTAAAACCATGTCGTAATCGCCTGATTTCGAGGTCTATGAATTTTGTACGCCATTGTGTATACATGTGTTTCACCCAATTTAGAAACTGTTTAAGAATTAAAATACATTATCCACCTCAAATTAATTATGATTTGTATTGAAGCTAGGCACCATATTTACATACATATGTTTGCCATAATTATGAGAAACATTCAATTACTAGAAAGTGTTTCTCAAAAAGGTTGGGGTGGCCATTAAAAAAAAAAAAAAGTTGGGGTGGGGTGGGGTGGGGTTGGGGGGATTGCATATACAGGCCAATATGTGAGTTAGGCCACTGACCATATGACCAATTCTATTAGCAATTAGCATGATCAAGTCACTAACATTGGCAAGATTTTGTAGGATTTCAATATGTCACTATAATCTCTTGTAATTGGAATAGTCAAAAAGTCTACAAAAAAGATAAACTATTAGTCTATTATGTCTTTAGGGCATGAAGTAAGCCACATTATTTCGATTTTCCTCCAACAGAACTGCCTCTTATCTTGAGTTCTGAGTAAGTGTTGCACATGGTGCAACACGATTTCACTCAATAATGCATCATCAGCTCAAATAAATTTAAATTACCCAAAAGTTCTTATATGGTTATCCATTATCTCATTATTGTTGGTTTACATCTATGTTACAATGAGTTGTGCTATTTGAAGAAAAAGGTATACAAATAATCTAACAAAATTGACACATGACATGATTCTACTTTTGAAAACACCATATAACATTTAAATCAATGGTAATCATATGCAATACATGTCAATTTTGTTAAATTTCTTGTCTACTTTTTGTTCAAATAGAATTATTCGTGTTACGTTTCGTTCAACTCATGGTGTCAGTGTCCTTTCTATGGGAGAGCTTTACATAAAATTTGATTTATAAAAGTTGATGTTTTTAGAGAATGTGGGGTGAAATTATCAAGAAAGATTATTGGGAAATATGAAGATGATTATTATTATTATTATTAATTTGTGAAGAATATGCTATTTGTATTGATGTTTGAATTTTTCAGATTTATAAAATACTACCTAGAACAAGCTCTTAGGTTTGCTGGTACTCTTATTTCTATTAAAAAATAGAAACAAAACGAGTAGAAACAGATGGCGATAATTGTACAACTTGTGATGTCTACCAAGATAGGATTAATCTACTTGTACAAATAAATATACAGATGTGTTCACACAAAATGTGTGAAATTACAATTTTACCCCTTGTTGTTCAACAAAAAAAAAAAAAGAGAATACATGGATAAAATTATAATTTTATCCCTATTTGTAAATCTATTTGTAAACTCATATATACATGTAGTATCACTCAACAAGATATATTTGAGTAAAAGTGATTTAAAAAATAAAATAAAATATACAAACATGGGGCTTGATTTGTATAGAGCTGATTTCTCAAAGTTATAATTAAAACTTCTTCCATCCCAAATAAACGATTTTTTTAAGTTAAACAAATCGAATTTAAATTATATGCATCAATGTGAACAATTCGATTTCTCAATTTTTATTAATATAAAAATAAATAAGTAAATAAAAATTATATTTTATACACAAGTAGTTCCTAAGAAAAATGAGATAACGTGAAACTAAACTTACAAGTATTGTACAAGAGGTTTAAAGTTGAAAATTTGTAATAATTAGATAATTCAAAAGGCTTAAAATAACGTTAAAATGGATTTTTCATTTTCTTTTTGTTTTATATTTCTGATGATACTCTATTTTGTTTTAAGAATTATTATATATAGTTTATTTGTTAGACTAAAATATTAAGGTAAATAGAGGAGGGGAGGGAGCATGTGTGATTCAAACCCATGACTTGCTATTTGGAATGTGAGCAACCTATCCACCATAGCACTTGTTAGAATTACAATAAAAATATGACTCACTCTTTTACACAAAGGGGGAGAAAATAAGATACTTTGTTAGGAGTCTAGGAGATTGCAAAATTTCTTAAGAACCAATGATTGGTTCTGTTTGTGTATCAATACAGTTATAATATATAGGAAATCACTGGTGGTTTCATTAGTGGTTTCAGAAACCACGTGTGGTTTCTTGTATTTTATAACTGTATTAGTACATTAACAAAACCAATTATTAGGTCTGTAGAAGAGTCAGGAGATTGCGACTTCAACACAAAAGTTTTCCTTCTAAAAAACTAGTAACGCCAAAAGATAAAAGATTGGGATTTCCGTACCAAAATTTCGCCTTTGAAATCAGTACAAAAAAGGGAACAAATTAAATTTAGAGATTGATCGCAAGAATCATCCATAAATAATAAATTGTTACCTTCGACTAATTCGAGATGGTCATTTTCTAGTTCTTTCCGAAGATGGTGTTATGCCTACAAAGTTGACGCTAATCAATGGGTGAACGCGGCTTAGCAGTTTAGACGTTGTGAATGTCATAAGGTGCATGTACGTTGGACCAAAACCGTTGTCCTTTAATTACTCTAGATTTGTTTGTGTTACTCTTCCCCCCCCCCCCTCAAATTTCAAGTACAATGAATACGGACTATAATGAAGTATAAATGGCAAATGCGTATATAATGACTGTCGAAAATGACAGTATTTTGCTGCCATTCTGATAGCCAAAATAGGGGGTGAAACCCCCCATTTTGCTGCCCAAAATGAGAGGATCGACCCCCCATATCTGCTGTCGGAAACGGCAGCAGTTTCATGCCGTTTCCGGTAGCTTTTTGGCCACCGGAAATGGCTTCTGCAGTCATTTCCGGTGGGTGGGGTGGGTGTTTTGTTTTTTATTTTTTATTTTTTTATTATTTTTAATATTTTTAAATGTTTTGTTTTTAAAATTAAAAGGTTAAAGGGCATAATAGTTTATATGAAAAGTTGAGGGAATAGTGACAAGAAGGACCTATTGTGCGCATTTATAAAAGTTTGGGACTTATCTGATTTTAAACCCAAATATTGGCGACCTTTTGTGAAACTAACACAACTAATTATCATTATATTATTATTATTATTATTATTATTATTATTATTATTATTATTATTATTATTGTCGTTGTTGTTGCTGTGCTAGCTAGTGTGGTCTATGTAAATATGTATGGAGGGAAAAAATTCAGACACTCTAAAAGTACTTTAATATAATACTTCAAGTCGATGCGAAATTTATACGTGGGTTCTTAAACCACATTTTTAAGACTATTAATCCCATGTGTACACAGACAGAGGGAGGCGGGAGTCTGACCAAGCTTTAGGTCGGTCGAGCCCAATACCCTCTCTCCCTTATTTATTTTTTTTATATGAAATATAGGCTCAATGAAGAAGGAAATTTCCAAAGAAAAAAATATATAAAGATGAAGACCGCGTCGACGGGAAGAATGGTTCGCAGGGGTCTGGGATTTTCTGTCTTTATGAAAAAAAGAGGGCCCCATATTATCTAATTCAAGTATTTTTACTATTTTTCTAAGTTCTTTGATTTTACCTAACTCACTAGTTTTGTCAAATAAATTAATAATGTATCAATTTGCAACTCAATGCATGCCACATGACTATATGCTACTATATACCATAAATATAATATTAGATCATTTTTTATTTTATATGTGTGAATTCTTTTGTTCTTTACTACGTAACTTTCAAAGAAGCCAAGATAATTAAAAGATCCTTGCATCTCTTGTTTCTATGATGATAAAGAATATGTACAAATCTTAGTTTGCAATTAGTGAAACTAGAAGTATACTGTAATGAACATTTTCATGTGCTAATATATTTCTAATAATCTTATAGTAATAAAACTCTTTTTTTTTTTTTTGGTGGCTAATTTTTTGGGTATTCTATATCTTATATTTGATGTTAGGATTTATCTTATTGTAATAATTATACATGTTTAACTTTGTATTTTATATCATGAAGTCGATAAATTCCAGTCCTAACAATATATATAGTAGATAAAAAAAATTTTTGGGCTAATCTCTGAGGAAAGGGCTTTGCGCTCCAACCTCTGCCCACGTTGTTACACTAACTTTCATCACTAGATTTAGCTAGATGTTACTTCAATTCTTGGCTTCGCTCCAGTTTGTGTGTGTTGTTGATTGGTCTAGAGTCTTCTATTAACGTACTCTTAAAGTACCAGATGATATTTTTTCTGTATGGAGATACAAGTAGTTGCTTCGGTCATTTATGTATAGGATTATATTTGCTGCTAACAATAATATTTAAAATCATGGTGTAATTAGTAAAAATACACCTTTTATCTTTTCTTATTAGACTTTTGAAATATCAAATAGGTTATAGACCCAATGTAACTCTAATAATAACAACAACAACAATAATAATAAAAATAATAATGAGAAGATGTCATGTCTTATAAACACAATTTCATAACAATTTGTTACTAAGCTTTTTCAAATAACTAGGTTTAGCAACTACGGTTTTAATTTGCATTGTAGTGATTAGACGTTCATGTTCCAAGAGGAAGATCCCGAATTTGAACTACAATCATCTCTCCCCTCTCCTATGTCCCTCTTGAATTTACAAAAAGAAAAAAGAAAAAACCTCCATTTAACAACCAATTAGTTCATGAATCGAACCTAGATGATTTCTATCAAATTTAATCAATTTCACTTGTAATAATGCTTACAAATTTCAAACTTCTAACTACTACTTAAAAATTAAATTAAAATTGCTATATTTAGGAAACATACACGTCTATATAACGTAGCAATTTAATCTGAAAATAATTTAAAATCATATGTATAACACTATATGGTATCATAAAGACATGTGACTTGCATCGACGTGCACCACATAGTTGCGGTTTCCCATATAATGTGTATTAGTACACATTATATGATCATCTGACACCATATAGTACTATAATATATAGTATTGATCAAAACTCATTTACTCTAACGAAGTTATTATCTAATAATCATTAGACTTTTGATCTAAAGGATTTTCTTTTTCCAGTCAACGACACCCGGAATCTTCGATATGATAAAATAAATACACGCGTGTTAAAAGACAGGCCTCCCACTCTAGTCGACGTGTCAAGATTTTGCGACACTTGACTTAAACGTGGCAAATGTCGGCAAAATTACTCTGCTCTCATTCCCCGTTGGCCATGCCAAATACTTCTTATGGAATTTCGGGACCAGTTATGTTGGCCAAGCCACGTCACATCCCTTCCTGTTTAGTACACAGTATCTTACGGACTTTATCACAAAGAATCGGTATTAAAAATTTATGTAGGTCTCACTACATATCCGGATATTATTATTTTTACTAAAGTATATTTTAAATTAGAATCATAAAATGAGTTCGCCAACACTCACCTACACTAATGTGGGGTGGGACAGATGTACTTTTTTTAATACCCAATTATTTTTTATATAGAGTTCGACTATCAATTAAAAACAGTCAATCATAAAGAAATTACATGAGGTTTTATACATGTGGTTTTTTTTTTTTTTTGCCAATCGGGACCCTTATAGGTCCCTTTATGTCTCCATGACAAGTTGGCTTCATCTTTCTTTGTCATTCTATATTTTTGAGATAGAGTGTCGATAGCGTTTAAAAACTTCTCAAATATTTGGTTACAAAACTCTAATTCCATGTGGTTTATATAGTTGTATTTAAGCACATTACTTAGATTTGAAATACTCGTGCATCAATACAGATCATATGATTTCAAGCATTTTTCGGATATATAGCATAGTAGTAATAATTATTACTAATAAAAAGATTAAAATTTATGTTGAATAATAGAACACGTAGTCTCACTGTATTATATTTCAGCACATTATTATTTTTTTTAAAAAATGAATTGAAATGAAAGTTGACCCCAAAAGAAAAGTTTCAGTCTGGTCCCAATTCATGAATGGGATCAATAATAATTAATTGCACCGAAAACAACCTCTCAAAGTGCCTTTAGGATGAACAGATATGGGCAGTTGTGCTTACTCTTTCCCGTGGGAATGGGCGTCCCTTGAGACAATTCATCTTTTTAGGTCTACAGATTTCTTCGTAGTTCAAGAGGGACGACGTAGGTAGAACTAGAAGCTCAAGAGGCGACACGAGCTCGACGAAGTTAATGTGGTTAGATGTTGATGATAAGTGTTACTAGTTAGTTGCCGTCGGGTCGTGTTAGAGGCCTATGATGAGTTGAAATAGTACCTCTATTTAATGCTTTTAACCAATTTGTGGAATCAATGCTAAGATTTGAAGTACCCCATGAAAGAGCGGCAAAAATATCATTGAAACCGACATGGAGTTTTTTTGAAACCGACATGGAGTTTTAAATTCACTTGAACCAGCCAAAATGATGTGAAACCATTGCCAAGATTTCAATCATTAGTTTTATTTATTTATTTATTTTTTGAATAGAAGATTTCAGTCATTGCTTGCCTTAATGAATTGGGTATTTTGGGCCCAATCGAAAGGGAATTTTTTGAAAAATATTAACAATTGGGAAATTAATACTACCTCCGTCTCAAAAAGGTGATCCACGTCAACTCTATACACAGATTAAAAAAGTTCATTTAATAGTATTGAAAAAGTAAAGTTTAACATTATTTATCTATTATGCCCTTTCATTTATTAATTATTTCCCTTTAATAATTTTATTTTTTAATAACTATACGCATTAAATGAGGGTATATAAGAGAACTCATATTTCAACTACTTTTTAAAAAAGAAACTGGATCATATTTTGAGACAAATGAAAGAAGAAATATGTATTATCTTTTTGGGGCGGAGGTAGTAATATCCTAGCAATTATACTCAGAGGAAGATGATACTCAGAGGACGATGATTAAACAAATGACATAATACTTAGCTTCTCACGCTTTGAACGAGAGATCTTAAGTTTGAACTACGCCAACCCTTCTCCTCCTCTATCTTTTCTATTGTGATAATAGCGTCTTATCACTAGAAGCGTGAAACACAAATCAAGTTAGAATGCAGATCACAGAAAGCAGTAAAGGAAATAAATGCATACCACAATATGTTTGCCCCTTTAGGGAGCCCAAGGTTCATCGTAAAATGGCTAATCCCCTCTACAAGAATGTACATCTGGTCTCAATTGCACTAGATCACAAAGAAACAGAGTACAAGAACCCTAATTGAAGTCACTCAAACATAGACTCTCACAATTGTTTAGAGAAGTGAAATACTCTAAGGAATATTACACACATTCCTCACTACACAAACACTTAGAGATCACAATGTTCTCACAAACAGAGAACGGACACAAACTCTAAAACCCTAACTCACAGAGAATAAAGTTGTGTTAATTTCACTCTTACCCTAACTCTAAAACAAGATAACAAACGTATATGAATGGCAAACGGTCCAGATCTAATCACTTAAAATGGGCGGCAAGGATTAAATGATCCCACCCACCAAAAGGTCCTCGAGATTTAAACTGGGTCTGAGTCAAATCGGGCACAAAATTCAACATTCTCCTTGTATTTTTTTTTTTAAAAAATTCGAAGTTACTTAGGGACGGTGTTGTGGTTAACTGGTTTCCAGTAGGATCCCTTCCTACATTTTTCCCCCTTCCCCTCCCCATTGTATCAAAAAACCTTACGGACCGCGCTAGGTAACCTTCAACATTTGTCGCTTTGATTAGAGCGTTAAGCCGAAACCACTTACTATTTGGTATTTACTAACGTGTTTATTTTTTTTATTTGTTTACTATTGTTGTTATTTTACAAAGGCAAATTCGATTCAACTTTACGATAACTTAATTTGGAGTCAGATTTGAGAGACGAATCAAGATTCTCAATCCCATCCAGTTTCCAGATAACGCGACGCTAGCGGGGACAGAGCATACCATCCTCATAGCCATTAGTCTACTAGGACATGGAAGGTTCCTGAATAAGTGATACAAAATAACTAGAGAGGTCCCTAGGACTTGTCTATAGTAATGAAATGACTTCAAAACGTCATAAAATTTTGATTCTATGTGGGGGAAAGGGTTATCTGTCAAGTGTTTCTATATGGCATGTGAGCTGTTATATGTGGTAACTAAAATGTGGTTTATGAAGAAAGGATTTAAGATTTTATATATGTTGGTCCACAAATATGAAGACCACTTTTTCATGTTCAAAGAATTAAACATATGTCCTTGATGACAAGGATGCTTCATACTTCACCATACATAGAAACTATGTAATTTTGTTACAGGCAAGGAACGTGATGCCAGAACTGGAAGATACTGATTTGAGTTATTCGTAATCAACCAATCAAATTAGTACATTCAAAGTTGTACTAATTTGAAATTATAATTGCAAACTTGTAATTTATCTCATTTTAACTATTTTAAAATAGAGTTGCTGATGGTACTGCTTATACTGTAGATTGTAAGAACGTGTACTTGCAAAAAAAAAAAAAGAAAAGAGATGCGGCGTTAAATAAGTCGATGTCAAAAATTCATTGAGAACGGGTACATGCACTCAAAAAGATTATGAAGCACCAACTATCAAAAGTAACAAACTATTTGCCTAAATATTCAAATACATAACCAATGGCGGCTAACCTTATCAAGAATCACTATAAGTTGGGATCATTTCAACAAAGTACTCATTCGTGTTAAGATTTTGTTTATTATCAACACTGAAAAGTTGATTCCGGAGCTATGGACTCAAGGGCCGGTTTCAAAATAAGTCCAAAATTTAAGTAATTGTCACAAAAATTTATTTACAGGTGAACCTCAGAGAACATGTTGAAGAAGTATAAATTAATGCGAAATTCATGTTAATATAGTTAATATAGTTTGTTATACGTGCATTTCATCGCAGAATTTTTGCTTTAGACTAACAAAAAATCTCCAATATGCATAACACTAAAATGTGATAATTACCATCCTAATCACTATTGAACCTCATGTCAAAGGTTATCTAAATGGACTAAAGTTTGACGAGATATATAACTTGAAAGTGTCAATCAATTGGCTTTTCTTAATAGGAAAATGATTCACTTTCCACGTTTTTTTTTCCCAAGCAGAAAGATCAGAGAGGATAAGAATTTCTGTCAAATCTCCTGTCTTTCTGATTCAACTTCTTGTGGTGGCAAAGATTTCCCATCTCCACTCATTAACAAAAGAAAGTAGAAAATTTTCTCTTTTTCATGTCGATCATTAGATTCGATGAGTGATTAAAAATTATTATGGCACTCAAAAAGACAATTTTGTCTTCTGAGGATAAAATTGTGTTTATGCAAATACAATCGTGTTTAATTTAAGTTTCAAAATTAATCACATGTGAGTTTCTAATTGACTAAGAGTACCAAGTGTAGAGTATCAGGTTTTTTTTTTTTTGAGAGAGTGGGCTAAAAAAAGGAAAAAGTGATATTATGCTAATGTAAAATAAAGGGGGAAATATATTAACACTATAATTTTTTATAGTTACACCACATTTTCATTACTTTGAAGGTCCTCAATCTTTATAACTTATAAAACTAGAGTCCAAAGAAATATTATTGATTTTTTCTAAACATTTTTTAATTTTTATATCTTGTTTCTTAGTGATGGTTATAACTATAGAAAAAATTTCATTTTTATGTCTTGAAGTCATAAAAAAATATCTAATTTTATTTTTATAGACTTTATCTTTTCTTATTCAAAAGATTTAAGTGGTTTTCACACCGAAATTTTTAGGTAGAAATCATTATTAAATACGAAATGTGATAATCGATAAAAGAAAATTTCGGTAGAAATCATTATTAGATATGAAATGTGATAATCGATAAAAGATTAAGAAAAAAATACGACGAAGAAAAAGTTAATGGTTTAATCTAAAAACTTCAAAAGATAAAGGATAATGAATATAATTAGTGTGCGGTGTGTTTAGTAAAAAGTGTAGTGTGAATATAACTCCTCTAAAATAAAATAAAATAAAATAAAATAAAAAAGATGTGTCAATGCTTTGTAGAGAAAATAAAATTGTGTTTACATTAATATAATAATAATAATAATAATAATAATAATAATAATAATAATAATAATAATAATAATAATAATAATAATACAAAAAAATGGAAATAGAATAGAAATGGTGAAATAATAAAACATCAGCGTCTAGCGCTAAAATAGGACTGAAACCTCTAAAAGGAATAGTGAATATAATTTTGTGTTAGGGTAATATAAGTGACTTATCCAAATCCTTTATTCTGAAGATGTTGATAAGCCTAATGCTAATGATGAGTCAAATCAGTCCAAAATTATTGGAGAAGATAGGGAAGTGGGGTTTGGATAGAATAGAGAGCTCACAAATTAAAAAGTTTGAAAAAATTACATGTTTATTTATTTATCTATCTATCTATCTTATATATGGGGATAAATGGGAAGGGGAAGAAAATTTGGGGAGAGGCAAGTGTGGTTTGAACCTGAAACTTCTGACCCGAAACATTAGCATCCTAACTATTGGACTACAATTCGAACCATAAAATTCATGTTTATTTGATTTTCTTTTGTCATTCTTGTTGCTATCCCTCAGAGCCTTGTACACTTTTTGATCAATGTAATAATATATATATGCCTTTACTGATTTTTAAATTAAAAAAAAAAAGGAATTTTATTAATAGTTTAATACTTTACCACATATAAATGTCTAGTAGTGTAAACTACAACCCACTAGAAAAAGTGTGTAATAATTTAGACGGACAAAAACAGTGCCTCTATACTTACAATTTCTTGAGTATAAGGTCCTCAAATTTAATTGTCCCCTTTGATTTATTGAAGAAGGTCCACTCATTTATCAATTAGGAAAATTATGCCTCACACTTGATCTTATCTTGAAATTACAACATTCTTCCTTTGTTTTAAATTGCTTCCAAGCAAGTGACAGACTGATTTAGACAACAGTTGTTCAACTTGATGGTTCGTTCATTATTTGAGTGCGTCAATAAATATACTACATTATTATTCAAATTAACAATTCATTCACAGCTTGAGCGCATCAATAAATTGACTATATTAAGGCTAATGCTTTTCCTATATGATAGTTCATTTATTACGTGAATGCATTAAAAGATTGTTTATCATTACATTAATACATTAAAATATTAATGAATCATTACGTAAACATGTTAAAAAATGGTTCATTCCTTACATGAACACATCAAAAGATTAAGGGTTCATTCATCATCGAAACACATCAATAAGTTCGTTGATGGTACGTTTATCATTACGTGAATATGCCATCATTGTTTGTCATGTTTGCAAATGTTTGGAGGAAAACGCACAGGCTTTGCTCTCTTTGCAAATGTTCGTAGGAAAATGCGCATGTTCAGAGCTTCATAGATATGATGACTTTTATTTATTAACCATTTTTTTTTAACAAGCTTTTATTTATTAACTTACCACAACTTACAGTTAACGGATTTTAATTTATAAGTTTAACTATTACGAAAACATAAACAATTAGGCTGATTTACGTCCCACACATAACCACGGAACTAAAAATCTAAAAGAAGAAACATATTCCATTGTTTTGAGATTTAAGTAACAAATTAGAACAATGATCAGAGCGATGTTTGATCAAGACGTGAACCGAGGAAAAATAATCAAAAACCTTTCCGAATTGCAAAATTTCCCTGTTCCTCTGCCTCTAATTTGGTTCGAACTTTGACCCTCAGATAAAGCAAGCAATGCAGTTCTCTTTCAAATAACACTTGTCATAAATCTTCATGTTTGGTCTGTTCCGCATCATCTTGTAACCCTGTAGTTCTGGATGAGACAATAACATTTATAGTGTCAATGACGGAGGCAGAAAAACACGTGCTCTCATAATACATCTATTGAGGACTAAAGAATAGCAAAACCAGCATATACTTGAGAAAGTGCACGATTTTCTTGGACCTTTCAGAAGTAGCAAAATGATATTTCCAACAATCCTTGACTATTTTTGTGTGCTTGTTAATCTAACTTAACAAATTGCAAAAGCACATACCTTCACCCTCTTCAGTAGATCTTTAGCCTCAGGATCATTACTGAAATGATCACGCACAGGCTGCAAATGGTGAAGCAATTGTAACCGGGGACCAACGCGGTAAAATGTTCAAAAATCCCAACATAACAATGATACATTAAATATAAAAAGCAGCAGTTCAGGTACAAGCAAGTGCAAGTACTGCATTTATAACTTTGTGAAAATAATGGCTTCAAAACACAACCCCAACTTGGCAGAAATGAAGCTTGATATTCAACGAATGCAAACAGTCTAACTGACCACAGTCCACCAATATATCACAAGGCTTCGAGAACCTATAATACTTTTTGAGGAGTCTTCAGCTAGTTGATTCCCATGCATGAAAGAAACACAATAGTACCACCATGCACCACTGCCACTTTCAAAATCTATGAATTTGTTACAATAACAGTGCCAGAGAGACCAAGCCATGGATGAAGATGCATGCACATGTACAAGAATCAAATCAGAATGCTATCATGATATCACAACAATCGACATGCTCATCTATATGACGCATCTTTACAAATTTGCATAAACACCTAAAGTAAAACCCCAGTATCTAAAATAGGAGAGGGGTTGAGAGTGTTAAAAGAGGCCATCCATCATTTTTAAGGCTGTTTAATGCTTGTGGACAACTGAAACTATGTAATCACACGATTTGGGTGAGAACATGCTCAAGCAGTTTGTAATTGTATCTATAAATTGAATCACAAGGTCAAAGAGTTAGTGAAAACTCCCCCATTAGCAAGGTAATTATAATTTGAAACAGGAACAATGGAAATGAATGGTTGAGATTCGTGCATCACATGCGGACACACAAGAAACATGTATATGATTAGTTTGACCAAATTCCGTTTTAAAATAGAACGCCCATGTGAGCTCATCTAGAAAAGCACTATGGCAGGCCACGGACACATCACTTCATAAAGTAGTCCTTAATCATCATAGTCTATAAAGAGAAGTAGGTATAAGAAGAGGTAAAGTACATTTTAGACAGAGTATAAAAAATTCAATAGATAAAATCTCAGCAAAGGTAAAAAGGAAAAATCTTCAAAATTCTTTACAACATTTGTTAATATAGGGCACGGAACCTGAATTCAAAAGTTAATAGAGTCATGTTAAACGCCTGCTAACAAAAAATGGTTAGCAACTCATATTAAGCGCCTATTTTATTGGATGTTAATCATATGCCCGCCTCATGTTTCAAATTGTTAACAGAATCCCAATCATTAGACATAGAACTTAAACACGATGAGAATATGCTAGGCATGCTATATCAAATACCTGCAATATCTGGTTAAGTGCTTTTGCTAGAGCAAGTTTGAGGTCCCCAGGATGCAATTCCCCACTTTCATAATCAAATACGAGTTCCTCAAAACTCTTGTAGGTCCTAATATAACAAACAAATATTTTAAGAGCATACAATATATAAAGCATGTTATTAACAATTATACTACGGACTTTTGATAATATATTGTGTTAGGAAAACATTTAATATGATATTGAGGCTAGTTATTCATTGAAAATTTTTTCTATAAATAAAAATAAAACTATAAATTATCTAAAATAATGTGATTTATAAGAAAAAAAAACACTACATTAGAAAACAGGAAACAAACGTCAGTTTATGAGATCATGAGTAATGTTTAAAAATGTCTTATCAAGTATCATAGAATTTTTCTTTCATAAGGTAAGATGCAATCTGATTTTGAAGGCTAAGAATCATTTAATAAATAAATAAAGTAAAAAAAAGGAAAAAGAAGAAAAAATCAAGATGTGAATAGGCAAATAATAAAGCATGAATAATCATCTAAATTCATAATGGAACTCACAAAATAATAATAATAATAATAATAATAATTATTATTATTATTATTATAAAGTAACAAACAGGAATCAATTACTTTGGTTGGTAGGCTAGGTGTACAAGAACAAACAATTTTGTAATGTTTTATTGCCCGTTCAGGTAGATTTTGGATTGAAATGTTTATAAATAATTAGAGACCCGTGGTAGATAAACCAGTGGTCTCTATTGGGTCCTTCAGAATGTGTTATATAGAACGCTTTAAAATTACACAGAACGCTATTACAGCACTACCAAATGGGTTATTGAAGTTTTCTAAAGTTTTAAGGTCACAATTAAAGCAAAACAAGCAAGTCTAAGAAATGAGTTACAAGCCTTGAGGCCTATGTTTCACTTAAATTGTCTATAGAAATTGACATACTGCCGGTGCCTAGACGTGTTTTTTGTTCAACTAACTATGACGAAGGCCTGAATTGTGTTTCTCAAACCATGATATCAAAAAGTCAGAGTTACTCACTTGTCACTGCCATTGCCGGCAGTTATAGCAATCTTGAACTCATTAAACCAGGGGAAAATAATGTACTTTACATACTCAAGGCATGGATTCTTCTCTACCACCTTTGGAGGACAGAATGCATTATTTATCTTGGCATTCACTTCAGCCTGTGGAGACATTATTATCACATCAACTAAACGAATAAACTAGAAATTCAGAAGTACAGTGCTAAAAATATAAAATAAACGAGTGAGGTACTGGGAAATCACTCAAATAAACAAATTCTACAAATAATTGATCAGTGTTCTTCTCAGATGAGGTCACACCTCTTCGTCCTCCATGTATATAGAAGACGACGGATCACTCTTCGACATCTTTTCTTGTCCTTCCTTCAGACCAGGGAGCATATCTGTATGCAAAAGCAACTAAGAGATAGGAAAATGTTCTGTAGCACATGCAATATCAAGTCAAAAGGATGCTTACGGTGGGACAAAATTATCGGCTTGTTTTTTCTCACTGTGTCATCACAGTTCTCCCTCGCAAGCACATTCACTTTGCGTTGGTCCATGCCCAACTGACAGATGTCCGCCTGTTAAGATATACCATGTCGTGAATCCCAATATTCACATTTATTAGAACATTTTGACTCAAGTTATGAGGATGGTTAATGGGACATTTGCTCCACATAATGCACATGAAGAGAAAACACTATCAAATTAGGACTCCAATGACCAAATTCTTACGTAAGATACTAGTTTACCAAAGCACATGGATATATTGAAAAATGCACTGTTTAGATACTAGTTTCCAAAGAGCATAGATAGATTGAAAAATGCACTGTTAAAATGAGTTATCTAATTGAATATTGTAAGATCGCATGATACACAATGACATTGTGCATATATAAGACATCATATTAGTTAGGCATCAATCATACTCAAAGAAAGAACTCATAAGTTGCAAATCCGAATAAAATAGCTATTGTCATGAGGGTCTTAACATGGAAATTATGGGCTAATATGGCACCTTGCTATATTAAGACATATTTTGTCTTTGAAGCGTTCATTTGAGAATTGAGATATGCCAAAAAATGCAAGTAAGGATTTCAACAAATGCACATTGCTTAACTGAAAAAGTCACCTTAAGAAAAAATAGATCGGCACACTGCATGCACGCATAGAAAATCTGGCCAGCTGACAATTCCTCTTGCTCAGAACGACCCATTATTTGACAACACCTAATTAGAGCAGATAACAAATAAAACTGTAATGCATTGTACCCTTAAAAATTGCATCTTCTCTATAAGAATACTGTAACTAAATTTATAAATCACTAGAATACTATAAATAAATCGATACCTTACTATTCTAGGAAGCTTGTTTCTCATAGAGATATCCATTACAAGAGGCCAGTATTCATGAGTCCGGTTGTTGATCTCTTTGGATGACCAAAGAAATTCTACTTGATTGCCTTCTAGATTCATCCCAACACTTTTCCATATCTCAATCAAATACTGTCCTACAACTTGTATCTTCTTCAAGTCGCCTCCCATTTTGTTATTTAGTTGTGCAAACCAATCTGCGATCCAAATTTTAACTTTGCAGCCAGCGAGAGTCAGTTTGTTAACATTAATTGCTTTCATAACTCCCTGTTGGCAAACACAGAAGGCCAAATTAAGAGATCACCAAAACGGAGTCATTTTATTCCAAATATATATTGGGTTTGAAAAAATTATTAAAAGATGTCGAAACGAAATCAGACTATTACAACAAAAATAAGAGGAAAAAGTGTAATGTCTTTAAAAGCACAAGTATATTTACAACAAGTTATTGTAATTGAGCTAAAAAGAACAGAATATCACAAAAGAATTAGCATATTGGCAAAGACAATATATGTCCCGGAACTTAATTTGTGTACCATTCAGCAGCCAATAACATAATTCACACCCCTCACCCAAAAATCTCTAAAAAGCAAAAGACTAATAGCTTGTTCTTGGGAGCTTTATGTAAAACAATAAATTTATTAAATCAATACCAACCACCTCCACGAAATAAATTTCACACATCCAAGTAATCTTTCTTTACATTGCCACCACATATTTTCCTATAAATCTAATTTTCCCATTCATAAAGCTCCCAAGAACAAGCTCTAAATATTGGGGAAGCTAATCAAATTCACCGCATGCGTCATAAAATTAAAAATTTATCCGCCAAAATAGAAGAGAATGAGCTACGAGACCTGAGCAATGTGCATCCTGCCAGAAAGTTCAAAGCCATCATAGCAAATGGGCTGTGGCTTGTTTTCCAGAAGGCTTTTTAGTTCATCCTCTTGTATACATTCTTCACCAATACTCTTGATCATCTCAAATCTTTGATCCGAGATCATCCTATATTTCCATTCAGAAATTCAAAATCAACTGTGAACTACATTACATATATATTAAAAAAAAAAAAAAAAAAGCAATACAATTCAACTAAAACCAGACTTTTTAACGGTAAATTACAGCAAAGGCCCCCAACCTTTGTATTCATCGGCACTTTTATCCAAAAATACATATATTTAATCATTAAAGCGTTAGGGTCCGTTTGGCAACCATTTACAATGAATACTATTATAATTGAAATTAAATTTCAAATTCACAACACCATGTACAAATAATGATGCATTTCAAATTTTCACCTGACCAATTTGTAACTATGCACACATCACTTTTTTGTACTGACATGAATTTCAAATTTAAGTTCAATTATAATAATAATTTCACATGTCAAATTTAATTTCAATTTAACTAAACAGTTGCCAAACAGACAACGATTAAACATATGCATTTGGATGAAAGTTCAAATGAATGCAAACATTGGGTCCTTTGCTGCAGCAATTTACCCATTTCTTAAACACACCAAATACACATACAAGTACCAGAAAATGGAAACATAAAATCTATGTACACACACAAAAGAAAAAGACAGATAGAGAGAGAACCGAGAGTAGCATTCACTAGAAACGGAGACGGATTGCATGGAGTTGGAGAGAGGGGTGTCACTTCTAATTGCTCCAGCTAGTTCTGCGTTCTCTCTGTATCGAATCTTTTCTCCACTCGGCGGACCCTTCGACAGCATCTGTAATTCAAATGTTGAAATTTTCTGAACTTAACTGTAATAATTTTAATTATTGTGCGATTACTCAAAACAACAAATTGTCTCAATACCCTAGTGGAACTTCTTTTAAATTTATAACGGAGTCCATGCACCATCTTCCATTGGTATTCATCAAAGTCCGAAAAGGCGGAAATTTGCATTGTGGCATTTTCCCTTGATGAGGCAAGGCGTACACCTCAAGGCGACTAAGGTGTAAGCCTCTTGACAAACCGATACAAATAGGTTTGAACGTTGTAAAACAAATAACTTAATTCAAGCAAAGCAGAATAAATCGATGAAAAGTCAATACATTCATCTCATGTTGCTATTGTGAATAATTTCGTAGTTTTCAAGTTACAACTTGTGAATAACTAGGATAATGACTGCATTGAATGTCACATGTGGTAGAACCATTTATGAGTGCATTGAATGTTGCAGCGTGTTGAATATCAATTTTTCTGGTTTATGATGCCAACTTCCTTGTTTCCAAATTCCAACTTATTGGGCTAGTTTTTTGAGCCATTATTCATCCAAACTGTAATGAGCTTTGCACTTCAGTCGTTAAGCTAAAACAATTTTAAAAATAAAAAAAAAAATTAAAATTGCATGCCAATTTAGAGGCTTGCGCCTCTTAAGCCTTGAGGTGCGACCATAGAGGTGTACGCCTCACCGCCAAAGGCGTAAACCTCTAAGGAAACTACCTTGGATAGGAGCCTCAAGGAACCACATAACCGCCTCAGCCTGAGCCAGCTTGAGGCAAGCCTCCGCCTCGCCTTTTAAAACAATGGTATTCATAAAAGAAAACAGTTTGTTATCAACTAACAAAATCCACCAAAAGCAAGCTATGCAATTGTCTTTCAAGTGCACTATTGTGTGGTTCAATCCCATCCCATGTTATCTTATAGCCTTGTATCTCTAGATAATACATAAAACATTTGGAACATCAACGATGGGTCATGAAAACCAATTTGTTGAAAATCAAAATGGGCATCAAACCAAAAATTAAAGGGCAGGGGCTCAACAAGTTCAGCCAGGTGGAATCAGAGTTGAACTAGCCATAAAACAAAATAACAATAAAATACACACTATAAAATACCAAAAATACAATTAAAAAGAACACCTGAAATGTTAATGATGCAAAACCTAAAAGTGAAAATCAAATTGCTAGGTTATAATAATAATAATAATAATAATAATAATAATAATAACCAAAAAAACAAGGCTAGTGCATTAGCATACGGTAGAGTTGGGTTAGGAGTTGCACAAGCCAACCCAATTCAACCTAAGCCAACCCGCCATTAATTTACTAACAAATAAATAGAAAAACTAAAAGAATTGTTAACAAAATAGTTTAAAACTTCTAATAGAAACTCAAATTATTTGGTCCTATGAATCCATGACAATAATATTTAAAGAAAAATTGAATCATAACCGCAGCTAAGACAATATAAAAAGTCAAAAAATTAAATCAAGTTGTTATTGGGCCAAGTCCAAACTACCAACCCAAGTTAAGTTGGGTCTCATTCGATAAGTGGGTTAGGTTGGGTTCCACTTTTACCAACCCAATTCAATTGGATTGGGCTCAGTTAAGCACAAATCAAATCCAACTTCATGCCCAACCCTGACTGAAGATGGCCCTTTGCCCTACTCACTTTCTCCTTGCACCTTACAGCAAAGGCACACATGACTCAGCACCCATATATAAAGCTACGAAGTTGGGACACGGCTAAAATGGAGGGGTAACCCTGCCCACACGGCTCGACACAGATATCAGTACAAGATCCATACCGGATCCTCCAAATTACACACGGAAAGGGCAGCTCTGAAAGGGTGACGGCCGCGGTGAAACTATAGGGAGTAAAAGCAAGAACTTAGCGGTGTTCCAAGAAGCATTTGTGGTAACAAAGAAGTTTTGTGAACCCAGAGTTGGTTTCCATCAATGCCCACCGCTGGGAAGTGTGTACCTTCAAGTAGGGCCAAAAATTTTCTTTTTCCAACCCATTAAGGAGCAGACCATCTTCTAGTTTACTGAATCTTCTTTGCTTAATTTTGGGGGAAAACGAAGGGCCAAACCAAAGGTTTTGTTTGGGAGTTGGTAAAAACAATTGTTTATTAAAACATGTGTTGTCTAGAAAATGACATTGTTTTATTTTATTTGTAGGTGTTGGTTGAGAATACTATTTTACCCTCTTTCGCAAATATAAAAAAGAAGCGACACCCGGATACCCGTGTCTAAAATGTGGGCCCTAGCCGTGTCCCCGTATCCTACATTTCTAGTAAAACCATATCCGACGCTTGGAGTCATAACCACACTCCATACCCGTACCCCGTGTTCGAGCAACATAGATATGAAGTAACATATAATAGAGATAGAAACACCCATATGAAGAAACAGATAGAAACTATGGAGCAACTGACATCAATGAGTGCTGGGAAACTATTCCAAAGAGGAGAGATGGTAAGGGAAAAACATAATAAAAACGAGATAATACAATCATCACCTCTCTTCTAAAGTAAAGATGTGAAATGTTCCAGATCTAAAGTTAAAACATAATTTAGAAAGGCATTTCCCCCTAAAAGTTATCTAGCAAATGGTTCGACCAGAAAACTCGATCACGGTTGGATGGTTCCAAGTTTAAATCACCGAACTGACAAATTTTTTCAGTGGCCGATTTCCAACCATGACCACAGTTTCACAAGTTTTTTCAATGGCTTGTTTCAAAAAATAACCAAACCAATTTCCATAACATTGATGAAAGCATGTCCATTCACAATACGACATGTATTGAGGACCAAAGAAAAGCAAAACAAGCATACTTAAGCAATTGCAGGCTTTCCTTAGACCTTTCAAGATGAATAGCAAAATGGTATTTCCAACAATCCTTGAACTTTTGAGTGTGTTTTGGTTTAGCAAGATGCAAAAGTACATACCTTTACCCTTTTCAAGAGATCTTTAGCCTTCGGGTCATTCTTGAAATGATCACGTACAGGCTGCACAAGAAAGATATGCTGAAGTAATTAGATGCAATTTTAATAGGGGGCCAAATTCGCGAAAATGCATAGAAATCCAAACCTAAAATATTAAAAATAAAAACAGCAAATCAAGTACAAGTGCAAGTACTAAATTTTAACTTTTGAAAACAAAGTGTTCAAAACGTAATACAAACTTGGAATGATATGAAGCTTGATATTAAATGAATGCACACCATCTAACTGCCCTCAGACCATTAGATCAAGGCTTCGAGAACTTATAGTACTTAATAAGGTGTCTTCTACTAATTGATATCTTCGTATACATACGCAAGGGAGAGGAAAAACACACACAAAAACAGCAGTACCATACACTGCAAACTCCCACTTTCACAATCTATTAATAACTACAACAATAGTATCAAAGACACCAAGCCTCGCATGAAGATGCATATACATGTAAAACAGTACAAGAAAACCAAATCAGCATGCTAACATTATATCACCGCACGTTCATCTATATATAACACATTACAAATTTGCATAAAAACCTAATGTACAATTCCGGTACCTAAAAGAGGAGAGGAATTGAGTGTGAAGAAAGGCATCCATTATATAAGGCTCTAAGCATTTGTAAACGACGAAACCATGTAATCATTGAGTGAATAGAAAATGCTCAAACAATTTGTCAAAGCTCGGTTTACGTGCCAGTGGTTTCCATCACAAGGTCAAAGGCTAAAGAAATTCACAAGTCAATTAAAGGGCTTACTCAAAAATTATTAAACCAAGCACAAATGGAGGAAACAACGAATGCTGGGTTTGATTTGGATGCTAAAGGACCGAGGGAAGTTGATTTGATTGAAACCAAAGACCAGCTTTGCCAAAAAATTGAGATTGGAGGCTCAAATTTACAAGCTCTGGATGTCGGTGGCCAACTTGAAGCGAAACTAGAAGTTCAGGGACATAATGCCACAAATTCTGCAAGAAGGAAGCGTATGAACTGTGCTGCCACAACCTACCCCAAGAACAAGAACAAGAAACAGAGAGCAGCCGATTTTAGAATTGAGAAGTGCCGCCGCACACCACGACTCAATGCAGCCGCGCTTTTTGCCAAGGCCGCGTGCGGACTTCTTCAAATTTCAAAATTTTAATTCCCTTTCTCTTTTACATTAATTTCAAAATTTTAATTCCCTTTCTCTTTTACATTTTTTCTTGGCTCCCAAATGTCATGTACTAAAACACATTAACTCTTGTACGGACATTCTTGAATGCTTGAAACTAATGTGAGGGTTTCTTCCTTTTCTACCAAAGTTTTTCATTGAACTTCCTCAACTTGCAAGGATGTTCCTCCGGTCTGTGATTAGCGTTACCAGTTTTAGCTTTCTTAGGTTTGATTCAATATTTTGAGGGTTCCGTTACCCCATTCCATCGCTGTTCTCATCGCATTGCTTCCTGAAGTAATATTCTTAATCATTTTAGTCCACAAAAAATAGATGAAAGAAATGCTGATGAAGTAAATGGAGATGAATTAAGCTACCTAACAACATTTGTTAAAATAAGACTTAAATATGAATAATTTCTTTTTTTATGGCTTAGATCTCAAAATTTATTCCACATAGTACATGCATAACACTATTATTTGCTTATTCCTTTCTCTTGTAGTGGACAGTTCCCACGGTAATGGAATAATCATTGTACATTTTTGTTGCGGATTTGGCAACCATTTAGATTCATTTTATTTATTTATTTATTATTATTATTATTTTTTTTGTTTAGCTAGTTTGGCAAAAAATTAGGTGCTGTGGATTCTAACCTAACATTTAAAGCATTATACATATCCAATATTATACAAAACCAATAAACTGACTAAAGCAATGAGACTAGTAAATGCATTTAAGATTATGCTTCCTAATACTCCCTCTATTATACAAGCTTGTTTACTTTTTATTTCACAAAGATTAAAAAACTTAACTGGAAAAGTTCACAAGTTAAATAAGGTAACTCGATTGGGGGGGGGGGGGTTAATACTTCCCAATTAGAGATAAATCGTATATATTTGGGACAACTAAAATAGGAAAACAAGCCTATATAATAGGGATGGAAAGAGTATCCAACACATCAAAATTTAGAAGATAGAATTATGATAAAATTTGTCAATATAAGGAATGTTCATGACCAATTTTGTACCAAGTTATCGAAGTTATATGGAATGCAAACCTCCCACTGCATGGCCACTGTAATGTCAAAGAATCACTCAAGAAAAAAACAAAGCAGGAGTAGAACTTCACTTGTAAGCATATTATATTCTATGCTAAAAATTGCCCTCATGTGTGATAGATTACAATAAAAGGAATCCATCACACAAGCCGTCACATACAAGAAGGCATAACAGTAAGCGACTCCAACTAGAAACTCATATTGAAGTCCTACTTTCATTGAATGTGAATAATAAAAATGTGACACTCATGCTTCAGATTCTAAAATATAATCTCAATCACAAAAAACATAACATAAACATGATGAAAATATGGTAGGCCCGTTTATATCAAGTACTTGCAAAATGTGGTTGAGTGCTTTTGCTAGAGCAGGTTTGAGGTCCCCAGGATGCAATTCCCCACTTTCATAATCAAATATGAGTTCCTCAAAGCTTTTATAGGTCCTAAAAATAAGAAACATCAGATATTTTAAGAGCACACGAGACACAAAGCATGTCATTAAGAACAGACACTAGCATATGGCATCACAAGCAATGTTTAAAAATGTCTTATCAAGTGTTGCACCATTTTTCTTTCACAGGGCATAATCCTTGAAGATTTTGAAGGCAAGGCATTGTTCACAAACTATTTTTGCTTAAGAGTAAAGTAGATTTTCTGAGAATGAGTGGTTGAAATTTGTTTAAGAGTAAAGATAGATTTTCTGAAAATGAGTGGTTGAAATTTGTAATCTCACAATTAAAGCAACATAAAAAAGTCTAGAAACTACATGTCACTAGTGCCTTGAGGCGTTTTATGTCCAAGTTACTATAAGGCAGGCCTCAATAGTGTTTCTCAAACCATGATATATTAGAAGTCAGAGTTACTCACTTGTCACCACCATTATTGGCAGCTCTCTCAATCTTGAACTCGTTAAACCATGGGAAGATAATGTACTTTACATACTCAAGGCACGGATTCTTCTCTACTATCTTTGGAGGACAGAATGCCTTCTTTATCTTCACATTCACTTCAGCCTGCGGAGTTGATATTATCACATTAACTATAGGAATAAACTAGAAATACAAATATAAAATGATAAAAGTAAAAAGTAAAAGACCATTTTCACAAACTATTTTGCTTAAAAGTAAAAATAGATCGTTTTGAGAATGAGTGGTTGAAATTTGTGTATCACAAAGTGGGTCCACCACATGTGGATGTGATTGGACTGACCACTATTTTTAAATAGGAACAGTTTGTTAACATGGGCTAAGAGAAGGAATTGAGAAATCACTCAAAAGAACACGTTCTACAAATAATTTATAATTCGTCAATGTTCTTTCTGGAATGAGGTCATACCTCTTCGTCTTCCATGTAGATAGCAGACGACGGATCACTCTTTGACATCTTTTCTTGACCTTCCTTCAAACCAGGGAGCATTTCTGTATGCAAAAGTAAATAGGAAATGGGAAAATGTCCAGTAGCACATGCAATTTGATGTCAAAGGAATGCTTACTGTGAGATAATATTATCGGTTTGTTTTTTTTGCTTTACGTCATCAGAGTACCCTCTTGCAAGCAAATTCACCTCGCGTTGGTCCATGCCCAACTGACAAATGTCAGCCTGTTAAGATATACAGAGTTGTGAAATCCAATATTCACATTTAGTAGAACATTTAGATTCAACCTAAATATTCAACTTATAAAGACGATTACAGAACAATTAAAGAGAAAAAACTGTCAACCAAAGACTAGGATTATGAACTTTAGTATAAATTCTTATCTAAGGTTTTCTTTTGTTATGAGGTGTTTTAACAAGGCAATTATGGGCTGCTATGATAACTCGCTATGTTAAAATCACACTTGTGTACTCTTTGAAGTCGATTAGCCGATTGGAAAATACCGACAAATTGATCCAAGTAGAAAAAGAATTTCAATAAAGGCTCACTGCTTAAGGGAAAGTCACCTCAAGAAAAAATATATCGGCACATTGCATGCAGACATAGAAAACCTGGGCAGTTGATAATTCCTCTTGCTCAGTCCGACCCATAACTTGACAACACCTAATTAGACCATAAAACAATTAAAAATGTAATCCCCTGTATTCAAAGATAATATAAAAAAACTCATACATCACTAGAATACTCTCAATAAATTTATACCTTGATATCCTATGAAGCTTGTTCCTCGTAGCAATGTCCAATACAAGAGGCTAGTATTCATCAGCCCTGTTGTTGATCTCTTCAGAGGCCCAGAGAAATTCTACTTTGTCAGCAAGTAGATTCATCCCTATCCCTTTCCATATCTCAATCATATACCGTCCTATAACTTGAATTTTCTTCAAGTCGCCTCCCACTTTATTGTTTAGTAGTGCTAACAAATCTGCGATCCATATCTTAACTTTGCAGCCAGCAGAAGTTAGTTTCCTAACATTAATTGCTTTCATGACTCCCTGTTCAGCAAACACAAAAGGCATAATAACAGATTATTCCCAAACCAGTGCTATTTATGCAAAATATACATCATTTGAAGTAAAACTATTAAAAGATGTAGAAAAAGTAATACTCTGAGACAAAAATAAGAGAAAAGAATGTAATGACTTCTAAACTTACATTACACGTATATATAAGGCAATTCATTATACTTGAGTATAAAAGAGGAGTAGCATATATATCACACAAGAATCAACATATTCAGCAAAGATAATGCGACCCAAAACATAATTTGAGTAACATTCAGCAGCCAATAATAACATAATCCGCATCCCTCCCACCAAAAAGTTCCATTTTAGAGAAGTAAAAGACTAAATATTGGGGGAACTAATCAAAATCACCAAATACATCATAAGATTAGAAACATTTACGCCAAAATAAAAGAGAAAATGAGTCAGCAGACCTCAGCAATATGCATCCTGCCAGATGGTTCAAACCCATCATAGCAAATTGGCTGTGGCTTGTTTCCCAAAAGTCCATGCAGTTCATCCTCTTCTATACATTCTTCGCCAATACTTCTTATTACCTGAAACCTTTGATCCAAGCTCATCCTATATTTCCATTCAACAATTCAATATCAATTGCGAACTACTTCCAAATGAAAAACACAATTCAACTAAAACCAGAATTTTTTGAATGTAACTTTCTTGTTAAAACGACAAGAGTATCTTCTTTCTAATCATGACATTCTTGTTAAAATCACTCAAATTGCCAATTTAACATGTTTTAGAAACATTAGTCCGGGGCGTCATTCAACAACGCCCATGTCATTGGAAATCCAAAAAGTTAACAATTTCAATCAGCATACAACTTTAGCCACCGAATCCGTCGCTGCCATGTGTGGTTTATAAATCTTTTGTTTATAAACGAGTGCAGCCAAACACAAATATTAGATGTAAACACGACTGTGGGCTAAGAAGTACCCTTTCTGATCTCTAAATTCCTTACCCATTTTCAATTTTGAATCCACATACAAGAAGAATGAAACCCTAGCTCTAAATCCTAACTGTAACTTGCTAAGCATTGCTCAGGCGACTCTCGATACCTCCAATCAAGTTCGTGACATTGTGTCTGTTCGCTCTCCATCACTGCTCTCCGATCTTCTCTCCGTCCGCCGATATTGCGCTTCTCCGTTTCTACTCCTTTTGATTTGTGTGTCTTTGAGCTTCGTTTGGACTACGGATTTGGATATTGCTTCCTGGGGGAAACCTGCGAGAAGCACGGTTGGAGAGAGAAAAGTGCCGTGCAGGGTTTATAGAAGGGCAATTTGCGTAAGAGTTAATTTCACAAAAGGTTTCCAACCTCTGCGCCCCTATCAACGTGGTCCTTTACTTATTATTTCAGTGTCACAGATCCCTAATTTTTATAAATTCACTCATAAACTCCTTTATAATATTTTTACAAATAAAAACAAAAAACAAATCTAAAAATTAGTAAAATAATAAAAATAAAAAGAAAAATAAAATTTTTCTCACATACTTAACTAGCTCCTTAGTATCTGTTTAGTATCATTTATAATTTGTTCTATTTATAAATAAGAGTAATCATTGTACTTTATTAGATTCGTGGCAAGTACTACGATTGACACCTTACAAATAATTTGAAATATTCATCCCATCAATACCATGTAGCAAATTTAATTGCTTACAGGTGCCGAAAAACAATCATATGATGAACTACATGAATTTAAAATAGTGTAACAACCTTTGATAGATGAATTAAAACGCGTAACATACCTTTATTTAGTGTAATATACATTGTTAAATAAATTAAAAACTTTAATATACGTTGTAATGTAAATGACATTATTTTTACTTTGTTAGACGTATTAAAAAAATACATATACATTCTTACATAAATTGAAAAATAGAAAAGGAAAAAAAAAAGGAAAGAGAGGGGAAAAAGGATAAAGAAAAAGGGGGAAAAAAGGAAAGGAAAAAAAGGCCAAAACAATCAGCAATGATTTTTACATGATAATGCAGTAATGAACTGCAATCTCTCTGACACTGACATACATATTCACTGTTCGATGATTTATTGATTATTTTGAGTTGGTTCTTGACAATCTCCACATTGACAAAAAAACAAAGAACAATATCTCTTTATGTTCTTGATCATGCCTCCAATAGCCACGCAATTCTCATGTAGAAAATTCATGGTGCAATCTCCTTCGTTGGTTTTCTAGGAGATTCATTCGTTAGTCATCGGCGTAATTTTCTACCCATGCACCTCACATAATGCAAAACGGATGCCCTATGCAAATTTGCGCTTAGTAGCAACACATCCGTAATCTTGGCATTACTTGCGAGAAGATATCCTTCTCAAATATATACACTACTCTTCAAATAATATCATCATCTTTCCCAAAGACACACACCCCCCCACGCATCTTCATTGATGCCAATTTGCTTTTACCAGCATCATCGTCAAAAGTAGGGGTTGGTTTTCACTTCAGAGCCTTGTGTAATCCTACATGAAACATCACATCCTTGACTTCCACTTGCCATGCATGAACCAAAGTTGTTTCTCCGTTGTCCTATCAAATTTCTCAACTTCAAACTTGCTACTCGACGTGTTGATCAATAACACCAAGCTCCACCTCAACCAAAGGTCTCTGTTCTAATACCACCTGTTAGAAAATCAACCCTGAACACTTTCTAGATTAACCCAAGACCTAAATGGTGAATAATGAATATATCAAATGGATGGGAGAAATGAGAATATAAGAGCATAACAACGCATCATTTACGTGAAAAACTCCAAATACAGAGAAAAATGATGTATCACCAAAGACAAAATTTTCCACTAGCTATTACAAAAATTGTTACAGTCATATAAATATCTCACTGGCATTGTACCCCAACACCCACCAAGTTGTACAACAGTGTCCTCATCTTTGATAAACCTCAAAGAGAATTTAAATGCTAGGCTTAGATTACGACGACTAATCTTTACCAAAATCAAACCGTCCTCGTCTTTCAAGAACTAAAATCGAACTTGAAGTCCAAATATGGCTTATGACAAACAAGCACTAGTTTGCCTATGACAATTTAAGAAATCTTTATAAATAGAGGTCTTTGGTGGATTTGTTCTACGTTTTCACGGAGAGCAAATAAAGATATAGAAGAGCAAATCACCCCTTCCTTTGCCTTTGGAAAAATACTATTTGTAGGTAATCTTTTTATAAAAATGTGGTAAACTCACAATCTTACATCTACGTATTGTGTAACTGAAGAAAAATAATTTAAGGATAAGTCGGTGTTATTTTGTAAAAGATTGCCTGAATGATTATATACAAATAGCGGGACTTGGGTCTCTACGTTGTGCTAGTGCATCGTAGGAGAAGAACTAGAAATTTTTTTATTGGTCGACTAACAACATTTTGTTGTAATAACTTCAAAGTACAAGCAAAATAATTAGACAAAAAAATGGTATAATCATGACAACAAAATATCACTTCACTATTATCTCTACTATACTAAAAGAGAGGAGATGTTTTTCACTGTTCATTCTAGAATTTTTTACTGTTCATAGAACAGTAAATAGGCGATGTGGTCTCACACCAATCACACAAGCTAACAAGCTGCTCTTTACCGTCTCCCTCACTCATTCAAGAATTATCCATTCATTCCCAAAATAATTGCATCCCCCCATCATTCATCTCGAACCCCACTCACAATTCTTGCAGAGAGACCTCACTCCAATTTCAACTCTTGGTTGGTTAACTCTCTTTTGGCTTCCAGCTTTTCACTTTACCCAGGTAACAATCTATTATTTGTTTTGTTATTCACATACGGTCTTGAAAGAATTTTCCAGTTTCTCATGAGAATAATCATTCTGTTACCTAGAAATATTTCATCATCTTTCTTGATTTCTTGTCTCAAATAGGTTATTTTTTCGCTTATTTTTATTTCTTGTCAAATCACTGTGTTGTAACATTTTGAAAATCGGTGCAAATCTGTATATCTAAATTGGGTAAATCGGTGCAAATCGGTGCAAAGCTGTATTGAGGTTGTCAATTGCATTTGTTTAATTTGGGAGTCCAAAACGGTTTTGTGGCCCGATTCTTTCCTCGGTTTTGTGTTCAATTTTTTTTTTTTTTTTTGGTTCTTACCTCTGATTTTTAACGAAATGGTATTTCGATTTTCAACATCCTGCCTTTTTAAGATGTTTTAGAAAGTCTTTTTTGTTCTTCCCAAATTTCCAATTGCTTTTTTTTGGGAGGGGTTGGTGGGGTTTCTTCCTCCAGATTTTTAGTGAATTCGTATTTACAAGATGTTGACTAGAAAGTTTTGTCAAAATTAGTGGGTGAGTTATCTATGTACTTGTACTCCTAAGTCATTCCAAAAGTTGACAATAACTTGTAATTTTTCCCCTTTTATCACATAATTTGCTTCATCACATTTCTTGAGGTTCTCAGAAATATGGTTCCACTGCAAGTCGTTAATTTTTTTTTTTTTTTGATAGAGCAAATTATTATTGTTATTATTTTATTTTTTCTCTTTAAATGCATGGAGGGCTTGGGGGATAAGGGAGGAGTAGGTTGTAATTCAAGTAAATTCTATAGTAGTTAAATATGAGGTTTTGACAAAAGTACATTGTTAATTTGAAGAATATAACAACTTTTAAATTTGAAAGATCAAGACAGGAAAAGAAATGTAAGAAGCTAAATAGTGTCAATTGTGCAAAACAACAGTTTCACCAAAATTTAGATGATTTTATGTTAAAATTATTCTAAAAGCCCATAAAAAGAAAATACTTGTGTTTGCTAGGAGTTGGACCCAATTTAGATTATTTAGTAATTTTTTTCTTCACTTGCCAGCATATGCCTTTTGTAGTCGTTTCTCAATTTTTTTTTTTTTTTTGCTTTTTGTGGTTTTTATTTTAGAAAAATTTGTACTTCTAAGTTAAAATCTTTTGTGCAATTGAATAGAGCCGTTGCAAATTTGAGGTTTATGAAAATATTTTTTTTGTAATCAGCTCAACCTTCTGAGAATATCTGAAGAAAAATAAAAATGAATTTAGAACACAAGAAATTCTCCGTTATGTGATCAAGAATATTTTTTTTTAATCTTTATGTGTGTGTTTTCCTTTTGCTTTTTGCTTTAATTCTTCATCTAAATTTAACACCACAACCATGAGAAGAGTCAGCAGCCAGTGAGAACTTCATAGGACTTATCACTTGTGTCTAGGGAACATTTGTAATTGTGTTATGTTTTCCTTGGATCTTATATGTTGGTTCTACATCTTTATACTTTATTCTTTTTTTCATTTCTAAATTTTTTTAATTGTGATGGTTATAGGGTCTTTAACCAGTTTGTTTTGTTTCTCTGTGTCTTTGTTATCAATCTCATTAAGAATATGTTTATGCAGGTTTACTAGAGCAGCTCATCGAAAGGGTGTAAAGATCATTCTTATTCAGGTTTGTGTTCTTTAAAGTAATTAATCAATTTCTGAGCTGATCATTATTCGCAATAGTACATATTGAAACCTTAGTTTCATTTTCTCACGTTTCATATGAGAGCTTTAGGGCAAAAAAAAGTTTAATTTTAAGATACGGTTTGAACACATAAGATATGTCAGTTCAATATTTTAAAGGAAGTCCATAGTTATGCTCCCCAAAAAAGGTCTTTTTGAAATGAAATCTAGAATCTGTTTGCTATTCCCAATTTTATGTTACTTGCGCAAATACTTTATTCTCCATTTGCAGGCTTTGTTTTATTTTATGATTTCATAGTATATTCATTGTTATTGTGAAGGGGAAGAAAATTAAAGAGAACTTGAATTCAAGAAAAATGACAGCTGAAAGTTACAGGTGTAACTCATAGTAAATGTGATCATCACTCTACGTAAAAGAGCTAAAAGTCAAGTTTATGCACAATCAAACATGCCACCAAAACGAGATAGGTTCTTTATGGTTGAAGGATTCAATTGTGCCCAAAGTTGCAATAATCAACCTTGTGAGAATTATACAGCAACCTTTCTTCTTACTAATTGTGTTTTATGTTCTTTCTAAAAACACAAAAGGTTGAGATTGAGCTCGCAGTTTGGTATGGTTATATGGGCGAAGCCACAAGTAACATAAACATCCAAACTGACAGAGGTTGTTGTAGTAAGGATGGCACTAGAATAGAACCAAAAATGGACTTTGGAGTTGAAGCTTTGGAGTGGTCATTTGATTAATTAGGTGAACCCCTGCTGTGAAAGCAAAAGTCCAATGTGTCAAAGGTAAAGATGCCTGATGAAGGAGCGTGAGCCCAGTCTCAACATTGTGTCGATGCCTACATTCAGCAAATCCATTCAACTCAAGTGCATAAGGAGGAGTAATGAGATGTCAAATTCTAGCTAAGGTGAGATAGTCATATAAATAACATACTCAGCTCCACCATTAGAGTACAAGGTTTTGATTTTACGATTTATTTTTCATTCAATACTTGATTTAAATTCAATGAATACAGAAGCAATCTTGGATTTAAGTCAAATAGGAAAAATCTAAATAGACTTTGAATAATGATCAATAAATAAAATATAAAATTTAAATCCATCCACAGAAGGAACTGGACTAAGTCCCCAAACATCTGAGTAAACAACCTCAAGTGGATGTGAAGACGAGAAACAAGAAATATTAAGTGGAAGTTTATGACTTATTACATTGACATGAGTGACAACGAAAACTTGAAGATAATCTAGATGACGAAGAGACTAATCCTAAAGCAAGGAGATGATTTAAGATCTTCAATGATGAGTGTCCTAAGTGTCCATACCACAAAGTCGAGGGAATAGTGGATAAATTGTGAACCTATGGGTGAGACGAGATAGTGGAGTCCGTAGGCCACGCACATAGATCATTGTGGTTCGGTCATTGTAGGAGGATGTTTTGGGTAGTAAGATCCTTCTCATGAAAACGTCTTGAAAAAATTGATAAGAGCTTCTATGGGGACCTTTATTTATAGTTGACTTATGCAAAGTTGATTTTTTTGGAAGTACGTATATTAGAGATGAAAAGAAAGATCATTAAAAAAATGTGAAAATTTATCTTTTATAGAGAATATGTGGTTTGCATTAAAGTTGGAATTTTTACCAATTACGTTTTGAAGATAAGACTCACTAAAACAAGCTTGTGTAATTATTACATGTAGCAACTGTGATTTATCAAATCAGACTTATCAACTATGAGTGCATTCCTTATCCCTATTGATCTTTGTGCAGAGATTGAGAGGATGATGGATTCATTTTGGTGGGGCAATAAGAAAGGCAATGCTAGCAGAATATCTTAGATGAAATGGGGAGGATATGTATCCCTAAGAACCACAGGGGAATTGGCGTTAAACTTTTGCATGAGTTCAACTTGGCTTTACTTAGTATGCAAGGCTTGAAATTTGTTAATGAACTTGATTCTTTAGTTTCCAAAATTAAAGCAAATTATTTCCCTCGTCCCACCTTCTTTGATGTGAGATGGGTTTCAATCCTATAGCATAGTGTTTTTGCATCTCAATATCTTGTCCATCACGGAAGCAGGTATCGTATTGGTAAAGGAGATTCTATCAACATTTGGAAGCATCCCTGGCTTTTGGATGAACAAAATGGTTTTATCACGTCTCCACAAGTAGTAAAAAGTGAACAGTTGGTGGATATTAGGGAGAATAGATGGAGCCTGCATAAGATCAATGAACACATAGATGTTAGGGATCAACATGTTATTTTGCAAATCCTATTGAGTTGACGTGATATTCTAGATAGAGATTTCTGGCGGTTAGAAAGGAAGGGAAATTATTCAGTGAAAAATTGCTACAAATTGCTTCAAAGAACATTTTTAAAAAGGACTAAAAAAATTTACAACGGAAATGGAAAACACAAATTTTATGTTTTCAGCATTTTAGGACAAATTTGGGCTCAATTGGAAAATGCAGAAAATGGCCCAATTTCCATTTTCTCTTTTATCGATAATTTTTTCCTCCATAGAGTAGATCAAGGCTTGTTCCGTGCTGCTTCCTTCACATCCCCGTGGCTGCTGGGATCTAGGCTGCTACTATCATCTTCATTTAGCCAGGATTTGTATTGTTGAACTTGAGACCAGAGAGTCAGCACTGAAAACTTATAAATCTGGTTAGAGGTTTCTGGTTTTCTGGCATTCTTTTTTACCCATTTATGGAAATTGCTATGGTTTCTTTATATTTTTTAGTCTCGTCACATGTTAAGAACATGAATTTTATGGGGTTTTCCAAATTTCTTCCAAATTCTATTGGCTCTTTTGACTTTTATCCTCTTGCCTTTCTTAGAGAAATTGAAAAACACCAAGACAATCTCTAGGTTCTTTTCTCTATATTTACATTGTTCTGTCGATTGGGAAGCAGGCTACGAACATAAGAAATAAGAAGTAATTTTCCGTTGTATGAGTTAATCTTGCTAGGCTTATCTTTTATTTTGCCTCTTAAAATGCCTTGTGAATTTTGAACCAGCATAAAGTACCACAAATGCATGGGAAAAAATAGAGAAAAGAAGAGTTGGATCTTCTATTATGTATAAAAGCCACACAAATTCGTGAAATTTTAACCATAAATTCTAGTAGTGCATTCGAGTGCAGGGATGGGGATGGATTTTTGATGGGTGGTTATACATGGATAAGAATTTATAGAGCAAATGGATAAGAATTTACAGAGCAAAGGCAACTTTACTGAGGTGATTCATTCGTTGTAAACTTGCTCTGATAGAATATTTTGGTCAATGAAATACCAATTGCATTGGCAAATTCAATTCTGCCAACATCAGTCTAGTTGCATCAAATCTTCTAGAAGAGTATGTAAAGCAGTCATCCATTTTCTTGAGCTGGTTGAAAGACTTGAAACTAGTAACCCCCTTGAGATGTTTTCCTTGAAATCATTTTCTTAGCTTTTTGTTAATTCATCAAACCTCAGCATCTACTTTCGCTTACCCGTTTCATCTGAAATTCATGTCTGTAATTGACAATTCTATTGATTTTGCAGCAAATTCATTGAATTTTATTTCTTTTCTAAAAATTGGAAACAAAGTTGCCCCACAAACCCCATTTTGTGTTTTATCTATACATCTTGATGGGTTCTTAAATGATGAATAATATCGAAATGCTTGGGATCATTAAAATTTTGCCCGCTTCATTAGATTTGGTGGTGTTGCTGATTTCTGTCATGAAATTGACTCCTAATTTTGAATGATTGCTAATGTAGTAATATGTATGTTTCCTCTGTAGAGCATTGTGGACATCATTCTATACCATTTTGAAAATTGAAAAAGAATGTACAAGCTGACATGGACATGAAATTTGATAATATTGATTCTTCTTAATCTTGGTTGAAAGCTTTCCGTCTTCTTCAAGTTCTGATTTCATTTCTTTTTTTTTAATACTTTTTAATATGTTTTCTTTCTTTTTATTAATCGTATGTTTCAATCATCTATCTTCCTTGTGTGTTTCGGCATCTGATTGTTAGATGCTGCACTTTTCTTTGCTAGTTTGTTAGGTCCCGGTTCTGGTTTATTTTGTATTTTGGACTCCTCTGCATTAGAATCTCCTTGATCTGAGGGCTGAGGTTACTTGTCTACTTAGTAATAGCATTGCAATTTGATGCATTCCTGCAAATTTTGTTAATATCTTCCCTTGATCCCTCTGTGCATGTGAGGTCCTACATATGAAATGGAGCAAGTTCTAAAATTTGATATGTTGCATAGCTACATGATATTTCTATTAAAAATTTTAGTTTGGTGTAGTTTTGGTTGTCCTAGCGAATCTCATTATATCAATTGAGGAACCAAATCTATTGGGAACTAAACTTGCTGGTTGTTGTATTTATCTATATATTTGGTTGGTTTCCCTATTGGTGGTTAGTGTTTAATTAGGTTGGAAGTTCTTGATGGTAAATCAGAAGAAAAGAAGGTATTGCAACTAGGTCATGGTTGTTAGAATTATTGATAAAGCTTAATAGTGGTGAGCTTTTGCAATGACATGTGAAGTGTTATACTATAGCCTTAGTCTTTCTATATACCAAATGTGGTAACACTTCCATCAAAGTATGCATTATATGTATATACCTAAAATTCTCTTATCATGCTTGTCTGTGATATAAAAAAATAAAGAAAAACTAAAACTTACTTTTGAGTAATACGTTGTTTACATACGTATTTAGATGTGTTGTTCTTTTCACAGCGGTTAATTAAAGCATTGTGTGTTATGTGGGTGGCATTTAGTAGCCAGAGTATATTGGATTGTGCAACACGATATTAGATGTAAATACATAGAATGTTAGCAAAGATCATATACGCTTGGCATCTGAAACATTGTCGCAGTGTTAAATTCATCAAATTTTATATGAGGACATTTTTGAGCATTCGACCACCATTCATCTGAAACGTTGTGAAAGAGTGCTCAAGTACGGGATAAAATTGCTACCCAAATGTGGAATGAGTACTCAAAGACGGGATGACTTTACAAATTCATTTTGTTGGGCATAAAATGTGTGTGACACTATTACTTTGTTTACGTGGATTTATTATCTATGAATGAGGACATTATGACTTTACGAACTTATTTTTTTGAGTCTAAACTCTATGTGCAACTATCTTAATTAAGCGGAATTATTGCTATTTATATGCTTTAGTTATGAAACAAAACTTCTAATCATATTTTTTAGATGTCTGTAAATGGAATTAATTATCATATCTCTCATTTGTATCTATTTATGAAAAGGTTAGGGATTTGTGGCTCACTTGATATATGACTAGATATTGATATTTTATTTGACATGTTTAAATTAGAAATAGAAGGTAATATAAGCAATTTATTACGTATCATTATGGAAATAAATGTAGAGTTACATTTTTGTAGTGTATTTTGTGTAAAAGTTGTTTTTTTTTTTAAATGTCAAACAAAACGTGTTTTCCAGTTTTTCATTTTCGAAATCAATTATCCGACATGACAAATTAGAACGTGTTTTCAGCAAATCAGAAAATAGAGAATAAAATTAGAAAACAGAAAATGTTTTACAAAATGAAAATAGAAAACAAAAGTACAAACAGAACAGACCCTGGAATTTTGTTTAGCATGCTATCTCTAATGTTCTGTAGATTTATTAAAAAAAAAGGAAGGTAAATGTTGATGATCGATGCTCTCTTTGCACTATAGAATCTGAATCTATCTTTCATTGCTTATTGACGTGTGACTTTGCTACTAGAATTTGGTTAGCTGCTGATGTTAGTTTTGATAGAGGACAGTCTAATAATTTGCATGATGGTTCTCAATGATGGCTACAAGATTGGACAAGTCGACGATGGAACTTATTGCTACGCTTTGTTGGGCACTGTAGCTTAATAGGAATGAAGTTGTGTGGAATGCTAAGTCCTTCATGGTAAGCAAGTTAATTGGATTTACATTTGTGTCAATCGAGAAGTGCACAACAGACTCCTTTGGTGCAATAGTGATTAATGATGAATCAGCAAGGAAAAGAGCAAAGCTACAGGAAGCCAGAATTGGGTTAGAAAAATCAATGTAGATGCTACCATATTCAAGGAACAACAACAAGTTGGATGGGGAAATAGTCATTTGAGACCACTCAACATCCTTAGCTAAGTCCATAATTGTAACAAGTATTTTCAGTGCAAAGATTGTCCAGGCCATGGGTGTTCCTAAGGCTCTTGCATAGATCAAGAAAGAACAATTGAGCAATGTGACGCTCTAGATGGATGCACTAATGGCACATGTTGGTACCCGATATCTCATGAGAAGACCCCATGTGAGCTGGATGACTTTGGGGGCCGATCAGAGAGATGTGGCCAATCAGAAACGATGTGTAAATATACATGGCAAGCCTCACGGAACGATGTTGAGATCGGATAGAAGACACCCAAACACAGGTCAGTTCCTCTTTTTGAAGGCGCGTAAGTGCATGCAGAACACAGAAGGAAGTTAGTAGTTTCAAGTAGTTATTAGGACAAGTAACGTAAACCTTTTATTTTAGTATTCCAACCCAGTTCATGTCTGAATAGGTTATGTAAAATTCCCAAAGCTCCCTGTTGCCTACCAATAAATAGAGGCTTTGGGTGCCAAAAAGAGACAAACATTTTTCACCTAAAATAAAGAATTTAGAGAGAGAATTCTTGCAATCCAATTATTTAATTATGATTACGTTTCCTAATCAAACCACTCCGATCACATGTTCACATCAGACCTTTCTCCAATAAGGAACCCATCTCAAATCACAGTATATGATGGGACTAATAACCCGGTCACGCATATCCATAAGTTCACAATATAAATAGAGCTATACAAAGTAAGCCAGTCCATCATGAGCAGGGTATTCCCGACTATGCCTGGTGATCAAGCTCACCGTTGATTTCGAGCACTTCTAACCGGGTCGTTTCACTCCTGGTCTGATCGGCCATCTTAGTTTCATAGCTAACTTCATAGAATCAAAGTTTGAATGAGTCTAAAGGAAGTTTTGTTAGGCTTCCAGCAAGGGAAGGTTGAAAAATTGAAGGATTACCCAGCTTGGTTCAACAAACAAGTCACGGACACTGATCACGTCTTTGACGAAGCTATCTTATTTGCAGTGACTTTAGGGCTGTTACGCAATTCAAGGTTTTGGTGGTTCTTTGTTGGGTTAGGATTGTATCCATCCCGCAAAGGGTGACAGGGCTGTGACTTCTCCATGCGGATATATTCACTATTGCTAACTTTCTCGTTTGGCTACCCTCCTGTGGAGCTGATCCATTTCGCCCTCAGCTTCTTCGTCGATTAGGGATGGAAGGAGTACATCCTACTCCCATCAGTTCCATCTATCTCCTTGGATGCCTACACCTCGTAAATAATAAGATCGACTTTGTTGAAGTTTGTGCTTTGGTAAAGGACTTGCTCATCTGCTCATTGACCTATTTGGTCCCAATCTGTCAAACACACTGTTTTCACGACTCATGTTACCTCCATAGGGGCCAGCATGGTGATTCTTCCCCTACAGCTATAGGAGGAAGTAGGATGCTGTGTTCTGACTGGACAGACTCCTAGTGCTTGGGTTGGTGAACTCCAACGTCGGGCTTATTTTGCCTCATCTTCCTGGCGTTCTGGATCTTAGGCTAGCGATGGAAGTAGCTACTGCCTTAGCCTTTCCAACTCTCGGTGTAGGAACTCCACCTGAGCTTGAAGAACTCCAAGCTTAGTGTTGGCCTGAGTGTGCAGATTATGTTTACCTAATCTATGCGGTTGTGTTGGGGAAACTAGGGGACTTTGGTCGTGGTTACTGGTGGCAATGTGATTTCTTACCATCCTCTTCGTGAGACTTTGAGTGATTTGAGATGTTGATATTGGCCTTATTCGTCAAAAAGCGATGCCCTTTCTCTAGCGCCAATTGTTGATGTTGGGTTTTGACGTGGACCCAAGTTAACAAAATATGTGTGACGTAGTGGTGACGTTTGATTAGGGTTCCCTATCAGAGAAAGGTCTGATGTGAACGTGTGATCGGAGTGGTATGATTTGGAGTCAGGTTCAGAATTAGATAATTGGATTGCAAGAGTTCTCTCTCTAAATTCTCTAATTTAGGCGAAAAACGCCTCCCCTTTTTTGGCATTCCAAAACCTCTATTTATAGGTAGGCACCATGGTACCTGGGAATTTTACATAACCTATTCAGACATGAACTTGGCTGGAATACTAAAATACAAGGTTTAATTGACTTTTGTCCTAATAACTACTTGTAACTACTAAATTCCTTCCATGTTCTAGATGTCCTTGAACGCCTTAAAAAAAGAGCCCTAATCGGACTGAACTCCTGATTGGAACTGACCTATGTTCGAGTATCTTCTGTTCAATCTCAACATTGTTATGTGAGGCTTGCCACGTACATTTGTACAACGCTTCTAACCGGTCACATCTCTCTGGTCAGCCCTAATGCCGTCCAGTTCACCTAAGGTTTTCTCATGAGATACCGGGTACCAACATGTACATATCAGAAGGATGGATCAGTATGTACTAAACCGAATAGGGCAGATCAATAGCTGAGCTATGCAACCCCCCGGGATGGAAGGATGAGATCATCCAATACCTAATTGATGGATCAGTGCCTGACAATCATGTCAGAGCTTGCTCGTCACGGATCAGAGCCATTAGGTTTACAAGAGGGGGTATTCTCAGCACTTACTCTTGTGTTTGACCAGGATGAGGCAACATATGTTTTACTGGAAGTCCATCGCAGAGTTTGCAGAAATTACACCGGAGGGTAGGCTCTCGCCGTCAAGGTGCTGAGACAAGGATGCTACTAGCCCACAATGAAGAACGATGCAATAGAACTTGTCAGGAGTTGTCTCAAATGCCAATATTTTGCTTCAATCAACAGATCCCCACTAGAGGCGCTTAAACATGTTTAGGGACCACTCTCGCCATAGAAGGCCTCATCCCCAATACGTTATCGTTGCTATTGATTATTTCACAAAATGGGTAGAGGCCAAAGCACTGGCTCAGATCACTGAATAAAAGACCATAGACTTCAATTGGAAATATATCATATATCATTTTGGGATCCTACATGCATTCTTCACAAATAATGGTAAGCAATTTGACAATACCAAATTTCAAAAATTCTACCAGCAACTGAAGATCAAGAATTACTATGCCACTCCTAACAACCCACAAGCGAATGGTTAGGTAAAGGCCATCAATAAGATTGTCAAACATACAATGAAGACAAGACTGGAAGAACAGAAAGGAGCCTAGGCTGAAGAATTGCCATTGATACTCTGGTCTTATCGCAATATAGCCAAGAAGGCAACTGCCGAAACTACCTTTTCAATGGCATTCGGAACATTGGTGGTACCACTGGAAATCGTGATCCCTTCCATAAGAGTTCAGTACCATGATCCCGACACGAATTTGGAAGTGCTCCATGCTGAGTTAGATTAGTTAGATCAGAAGAGATTCAGAGCAGAAATGCATAATGCCATCTATAAGCAGCGAAATGCCTGGTATTAGAGGGTTAAATCCAAAAGTTTGAAATTGGGGATCTGATGTTGAAAAGAATGCATCCTCCTCCCGAAGCATTGCAATGATCTTGGAAAGGACCTTACAAGGTTATAAAGGTTCTACTGAATGGCACTAACAAGCTTGCATATCGAAATGGCCAAGCTGTACCTCAACCATGGAACGCGAAATACCTCAAGAAATTCTACCAGTAGATAGGGCAAGATCACAAGTTACTTAATCTCTGTCAATGTTTCAAACTTTTATGTAATCACGGCTATATGAGGCCAGTTTCTTTTCTCATTACAAAGGAACTGTGTCAAACAATAAATTCTCAAAGGCTTAGTGAGTGCAATTTGGGAAATGAAATTCCCTAAGCTCGCGAAGCCCAACTAGGGCTCAACCTTTCAATCAATTCTCAAAGGCTCGTGAGCCTAATCAGGGAAACGAAATTCCCTAGTTAGGGTATAGTCCCCTGATTAATTCTCAAAGGCTCAGTGAACCCAATCAAGGAACAAACATTCACTAGGCTCTAAACTGGAAACAAAACGCTCGAGAGGCACAGTCTAAACCCTTAAGGGAAGTGACTAGCCACCTAGAGATGAAAGAATTCCACTCCGCCCAAGAATGATCGATCTAAAATTGTGGCAATATAGATGGAAAAACATACAGAACTGAGATTGGCTGAAAGTGTCCTATCTCGAGTAGGCCAACTATAGTCGCCCGGCCGATCAGAGGCCTAACCGGTTAGATAACTCTTACAGTTACACAATTTGGCAAGTTTTACACTTTAGGAAAAATTTCACATTCGTCCGAAAAATTTAACACTTAGAAAAATTTCACATCACAAAAGTTCAAAGTTTGACACTTTAAACATTTTGAAGATCTTTGAACACTTGAGTACTCGTGTCTAAAAATGATGCTTTGATTAGGATGAGCCAGATCGGCCAAGTGAGACTTGATAGGATAGAAACGGCATATTACAATTCCACCTGAAAATGAGAAATCTAAAAAAATTAAGATTGGCCAAGATCAGCAGAATAGAGACCTGAAGGTTGCTTACCACCATATCACACTTGCGTGTCATTTCTTCATTGAGAAGCAAGTTAAGGCAAACAAAATATTGAAATTGATAAAATTTTACAACGTATTGAGTTAGATGGATAGCAAAAACATGAATGAAAAACATCTCATTCTAACATTCCTCGAGTTCGCCACCTTCAGCTTGATTGTCAGTTGTCAACCTACCCGTCCATTCTCCAGATCGGCCCTCTTCAACATCAACGATAATGTGCACTTCTTGTCCTAGGGTCTGGTTGGCCAACACTTCCTCTCCGGCCTCTTCCTCGTCATCCACGATGATGTCAAGATCAGCCTCTTTTGGTTTCTTAAAGTTGAGTTTGTGCTCAACTTTAAGTTTCTCAAATCCCTCAATGATGGAACTAAGGTCGACATTAAATAGCAGCTCTTTGACCTTCTAGATCACATCCTCCTGGCCCACCATATATGAGTCCAGTTGATCCGCTTCATATAACTTGGATTTTCGAAGACCCTAGTGTCTATTCAGTAGCCAGCTTGGCCTAAAGATCAGAGATAGTGGCCTTAAAATTATTCTCCAAGACTTGGATGTTGGAGGTATGATTTCAGAGGTCTATGAGATGACCATATTTTTCACTCTCCAGCTCTGGTTCTGCCTTGGCCACTCTCTTCTTCAGAATAGCTAGATCAGCCTTGTCCTTGTCCAACTCCTCCAAAAGATGTTAGTGAGAGTCTACCACAGATCAGACTTTGGAGCGAGCGTGTAATAGGGCCGTCACAAGTTGAGCTGCCAGTGTGATGATTGAGCTGACCGATTCCAAAGCATTCATGTTCCTGAACTTGTTCTCATCTTTCTTAGTCTAGCTCTAGACAACAGTCCCGAAGGAGCCCTTTGCGCTGGTCGGTACTTTTCCAATGCTTCTGGCCCTGGTGTACGTACTGACCTCACGTCGCGGTAGATTTGAGGAAGTCGGTCCTTCTGCTTGGCAAAGTCTACTGTTCTGGTCAGAAGCATGGTTAGGTAGAACTTGGACTAATACATGTTCTAAACAAAGAAGGTGAAACCCGAGTCTCACTGTGTGACCCCATATCGGTTAGCATTTGGGGGATTTGGTCTGGTCTTCTTTGTTGGAGCCATTGGGGTCAGATTGGCTACCTTTTTTTGGCACTGTCTTTGGAACGAGTAGCCCTGATAGAGTCATTGTCTAGGGGATCTCTAGGTTCTGGTCTCCATTTTCCGTTGATCGAGAACCAATCATATTTCCAATTTTTTGATTGAGTCTGGTAGGTGAAGTATAGGGTTTGTCAAGTTTGGATGCATAGTAGATAGTAAAATCCCAGGCCATCCTTGTCTCTCTTGAAGAGATAGAACTGGTTGAACGTTTTAACCGAGATAGAACTAGTTGAATGTTTTGAATGAAGGCCAGCATCATCCTCCACCATCTGGGGCGATATGAATCAGTGCCATTCCCCAGAAACATAAGTAGTCCGTGATGAGTCTAGGTAAAGGAAAACTTAGACCGGTTTTCAACATCAGCTTGGTACAAGCCATATAACCAGATAGAGGTAGGTGTGCATCTTCTCCTGGTTGGGGAACCACAAAGTGAATGTTCTCAGGGACTCCAAATACCTAATACCAAGCTTCTAGTTGGGCTTGTTAGACTCTGGATCTCAACTAAATAGTTTCCCATTGGATGCCATCATTACTTGGGTTCGAAGTGGATGGGATGTCCGCTCTAGTCAGAAGGTCGTGGACGGCCCGAAGAGAGACAGCGTCAAAGGGAACCTTCCTATGAAGGATAAGGCTCAGCAGGATGATCCCCCTCATACCCGACGTCATCTTCTTCGTCTCTATATGGGTTTTCAGAGCCGGCCGCCACTACCAATATGGAGTCTTGATCAGAGGTATATTCTTCAATGAAGTCAGGATGATCCATGGACCAATCAAAAGCATATTTTTTGTGGGAGTTAGGGTGATTCATGGACCTAGAAGAAGAAAAGGTTTCTTCTCAACCTACCACATTTTCCTCACCGCCCGTATCACGATCGCGGCCCAAACTGAAAGGGGTATATCTAATCCTCTTTTTTGGTGAAAGAAAGGAATACAAAGACTGTACCTAGGTGAGCACGATTAGAGTGCTTGTTTGATCTATAGGACGATCTGGATCCCAAGTCGTCTAGAAAGAGAAAATTCTAAAGAAAAGGCAAAGAAAAACATATGGAATGAGGAAAATCATTCCCTATTTATAGATGTGTGGTAAAAATTAATTAATTTGCGCCGAGACTACTGAGTATTTCAATGGAATACTCATTCTTTCAAATTAAACATTTTGTAGATTCGGAGTCTAGCGACCAGAAAATTTAAGAATAAAATTTTATTAAATAAAAGCGCGTAGCTATAATCTCGCCTATTTTAAAGAACGATCTTAGTGCCCGTCTAGTTATAAAAACATTTTTAATTCCATATGCTACATTAAGTCCAAAAATTATTTTATTATTTTAATTAATGATTTATATATATATTAAAATAATTCTATTATTTTTAACTAACAATTTTATTTTAAATAAATAATTTGTAGATATAATTCAATTGGAGCCTTTTAAATAAAATCAAATCCTATTACTTCTTTAAATTTAACTGTACATGATTTCTGAATGCACTCCCAAATTCATAATCCCATCCAATTTCAAACACTACCACTCAACATGAACTTGGAAACTAGAATATTATCTCCACACTATAAACACTATATCATCAAACGTCTTGTTCACAAACAAAATTGTCAGCTAAATTTACAATTTCACTCAAATTAAAAATCTGTGAGTCTCTCCCACGCCATTACTTACTTCTGTTCTTTACCCAAATAGATAGAAATTCATCAAATCCACACACAGATATGCATACATTTTTTTTTGTTGGCAGTTTACATACATTGGCTTTTACATACATACACACGACATGCACCCAGCACCACCACCCTCGCCTCCGCCTTACCTCTAGTTGGGCTCACCGTAGCCGCGCCAGAACTCCTTCCCACCACCCGTCTACCTCCATCCCTCAGTAAGAATCAACCCCGCCCCTTACACCTGAAAATCAGACCACACAGAACAAAAGATGAACTACCCAGCCAATATCCCCAGCCCCCAGAAAACTTAGGCTGCGTTCTTTTCATGATTCAATTTTCTATAGATTTCTATTTTTCAATTTTTAATTCATTTTTAATTTTCTGTTTTGAGTGGTTGGTTTGAGATTTCTAAAAATGTGTTTACTTTGTCATTTTGGAAAACTATTTTAAGAAAGACAAAATAGGAAAACACGTTCTTTTTGACATTTTGAGAATTTATTTGCTTGTTAAGTAAATTAAACAATTTTATTCTTTCCTTAAAAAAAATTATTTTGTTCTAATGTACCATCATCAAGAATAAAATATGAAATTTTGCTATATAGTTTGTTATGAGGGAAAAAGAAATTATAGGAGAGAAAAACAATTAACATTTGGGGGAGGGACGAGAGAAAGAGGAGAGAGCAGTCGTAATTTGGGTGCATCATTAGATCAAAGAAATTAGAGAAGAGAGAAAGAAGCTAAGCAGATGATGGAGAAAAGCAGCACTGCAGTAATTGTAATTAGACGTGTGCTCTTCCGATCTCGAAGGGTTGTAAAATTAGAGGAGAGAGAAATTGGAGTTCCCAAAACAAAGTGTTTTTTATGTTTTAATTAAGTACTGTGTTTTGCTTAAAAACTCTCAAAACGACTTTTTATCATTTTCTGTTTTCTTTGCTAAAAAATTCCTTGTTTTTCAAAATTCGTTTTTGAAAATATGAAAGTAAACGCGTTTTCAGTGTTTTAAATAATTGAAAACTAAAAACGGTCTCAAAACAATAAAAAGAACATGCTATTAGTTATCTGCCGGAATTCCATGAAGCCAGCCAAGACCCGAACCCCATTTTCGCGGTCAAACAACCACTGCGACCTTCTTTGCTCCTAGCCTCAACCCTACGTGACTCCCTATCGGTCCCCTAAGCCGCGACCAGAAGTTTGAACCCAAGGCCTCGCCCCATATGGCCTATCCCTTGAACCCAACTCTCGGATGACTCCCCAAACCGGATGCCGAGCCTAACTGTAGCCATAGCACACCCCACCACTGCTCCCTAGCCTTTGTCTCGCGACCCTGGCACAAGAACCCTCAGCCAAACCCAATCCCAACCACCCTCGCTCACCCTCTGTCCTCAGCTCTCTGTTCTTCGAAGTGGAGGGAGGAGCCAGAAGATATTGGATTCCAATTTTAATTAGATATCATTTACCCCAAGTCCCTAAGTCTTGTTTTGAGTCATTTTAGTCCTTGTACTTTTACTGACATTTAAGTTAGTTCAAAACTGTCACATATGGTCTTTTCAGACCCAAAACATTTATATAGTCCCACTTCAGTCTCCAGGTTCTGGTTGTATTTTAAATTGGTCCCAAGAGTTTCGGTCTTGTCTGTCTTAGTCCCCCAGCTTTTGAAAAAACCATCTCAGTCCTAAGCTATTTTAAAATTTTATTTTAATCCCTAAAAGTTTATATTTCTTTTCCATGAAAAATTATTTCTTCAATACTAAAACTGCTTAATTTGTTTTTGACTAGACAAGGCGTGAAGATCCACAAATCAATAAGTTTCTAGCAAAGGTGATCAACTCGCAAAGCTTTAAGGTAGTCTCATTTTTCTAGAAAAAGTTATTTTCAAAGTATGCACAAAATTAATTGACCTATGCTATCAGTATGCATGTGAATATGTGATTTATGTGGTTATTATATGCATGAACTTATTTGACTTATGCTTAAGGTGAGACGAGACAAGAATATTTATGGTATGCATGCAATACTTGATTACTACGCGCTAGCATTTATATACTTTATAGTATGATACGAGAGTCAGAAACCTGCATTTACCATACGATGCTGGATTTTGAGTAAAGAACTTTTCTGAGATATTCATGTAGCTGCATGTTTATATGTGTATTTGTGGTATAAGTTAATTAATTTGCGCCGAGACTACTGAGCATTTCTATGAAATACTCAGTCTTTCAAATTAAAACTTTTTGCAGGTTCAAAATCAGAGGAGATGCATTGAGCAATGGTGGCTTTAAATTAAATTTGAAATTTATTTTGGAATGAAATAAACATTATTTATTTATTCATGAATACTTTAAATTCCCTATTTCTCAACACTGATAAGTTTTTTGTGATATTATTTCCAAGATTATGAAAGTTATTTTCCACATGTTTTACCTGTTTTTGATATATTTATTTTAAAACAAAAAAAAAGTATTGCTAACGTCCTGGGTGCTTAAAATTCGGTGTGTTACAGCTTGGTATCAAAGGGAGTCTACGTTTCTGTAGACTTACAAAATTTAAAAAAAAAAATTCAATGAAATAAAGTGAAGAATTTTTATAGGGTGCCCCTACCATTGCTTCCTCCGCTAACTCTAAAGGTAAAAGAAAGATTTATTAGTTTGAAATAATTATTTCTTTTGAAAGTATTTATGATGTTATGTCGAATACATATTATTTATAAGACTTTATAAGACAGATATTTAAGAAAGAAGAATTGTATTCGACTTTATTATAGCATAATTTGGCATAATATGTAATCATTTTAAGTGAGAAAGATTTGATGATTTCATTTTATAATCCTCGAAATTAGATTAAATTGACATAATAGTAATACTTAGCAGGACTTTGCATAAGCGGTACTTTCAGATATGGCACCCATGACGAGAAGTAGAATGAAAGAGCTTAGGGCAAGGACCAATACGATATTCTACAGGTATCTGTCATATAGGTTTGAGCCTAAAGTTACTGTATCAGAGCATATACTTGGGTATAACATAGCACATCATGAAGCCATTGCTAGCGGGTTCAGGACAAATAACGCTGACTCTATTGATCACTTGATATTGACATTTCCAGAGGACTGGCGCCCACAGATCTCCCAACTACTTGGGGAGTTGAGGGGGCATCATGGGGTTGATGTGGATTACCAGACTTTTTTGTGATGAACTGGTGATGCATGGAGAGAATGCTTATGATGCAAGGGAGTGTGCTATAGGTGTAGCAAGCCAGGCCATTTTGCATCCGATTGCCCAAATGCTCTTGCTCAGAATGCTGATCAAAGGAGGAATGTGCAGCAGGCTAATAAAGGAAGGGCCCGTGTTTTTGCCATGACGCACGAGGATGCCATCAATGATGCTGACATGATAGCAGGTATACTGATTATTTATGGTACTCATGTACATGTCTTGATTTAAATGTTGTGATGTACAGTTCTTTGACAGTAATATTATATGATAATAGGTATACTATTTGTTTCTAGTATTCTTGTATATGTCCTGATAGACTCAAGTGCCACTCATTCTCTTGTATCGACCTCATGCCTAGCTAGACTGAAATTAGTAGGAAAGAGAATGAGTAGTTTACTTGAGGTTAGCCTTCCTTCAGGGGGAACTATTAAGACAAATGAGATAGCTAGGACAGTAGCAATTGATTTTGACAGACTAGTATTGAAAGTAGATCTGAACATAATCGAGATGAAGGATTTTGACGTAATATTGGGTATGGATTGGTTAAGTAATAACCGGGCTACCATCATGTGCCATGAGAAGGAAGTGGTGTTTTAGAAAAAAGGAGAAGAGGCATTTAGATTCTATGGATCAAAGGTCAGAGCACATCCCCGCCTCATATCAGTCATGCAAGCAGAGAAGCTTTTAGCAAAAGGCGCTTGTCAAGGATACTTGGTTAGCCTTCAGGGTGAGATAATGATTGAAATCACTCTAGACTGTGTACTGGGGTGTGTGAATATGCTAATGTTTTCCAAGAAGATTTACCAGGTATTCCACCAGACAAGCAGGTGGAATTCTCCATAGATCTGGTACCCAGTGCAACACCAATGTCTAAAGCTCCATATCATATGGCACTTAAGGAGGTGCAGGAAGGTGCCTAAGGAGTTGCGGGAATTAAAGGTCCAACTAGAGGAATTGTTGGAGAAGGGTTTCATTAGACCCAGTGTGTCCCTTTGGGAAGCACATGTTCTGTTCGTTAAAAAGAAAGATGGCAGCATGAGAATGTACATCCACTATCGGAAACTCAACAAGCTGATGATAAAGAATAAGTATCTTCTTCCCAGGATTGAAGACTTATTCAATTGGCTAAAATGTGCAGCAGTATTCTCAAAAATCGATCTCAGATCTAGATATCATTAGTTGAAGATCAAGCCAGCTTACATACCTAAGATGGCATTTAAGACCCAATATGGACACTATGAATTTATGCCATTTGGTCTCACAAACACCCCCGCACTGTTCATAGATTTGAAGAATCGAGTCTAATGCCAGTACCTGGATAAATTCGTTATCGTCTTTATCGATGACATACTAGTGTACTCAATGGATCCAAAATAGCATGAGGAGTATTTGAGGATTGTGTTGGGTACTTTGAGAGCAAAGAAGTTGTATGCCAAATTTAAGAAATGCGAATTTTGGCTTAAGAGCATCGGGTTTTTAGGTCATGTCGTGGTAGCCAAAGGTATCGAAGTTGATCCTTCTAAAGTTGAAGCCATGATGCACTAGACGACACCTGCTCATGCTAGAAATGTGAGAAGCTTTATAGGGTTGGCTGGCTACTACCGACGATTCATCAAGGGCTTCTCCAAGATAGTAGGCCCTATGACTCAGCTGACGCGGAAGGGGGTTAAATTTAAGTGGACAGACAAGTGTGACCAGAGTTTTCAAGAATTAAAGAAGAGGTTAGTGTCAACTCCAGTGTTGACTATTCCAGATGGTGCTGAAGGATTTGTTATCTACACCGATGCATCTAAACAAAATTTGGGATGTGTCTTGATGCAGCATGGAAAGATGGTAGCCTACGCTTTGAGACAGTTGAAAACACATGAGTAGAACTGCCCCACTCACGACTTAGAGCTTGCAGCAGTAGTGCATGCTCTAAAAATATGGCGTCAGTACTTGTATGGGAGCAAATACGAGATTTACACTGATCACAAAAGCTTGAAGTACTTCTTTAACCAAAAGAAGCTGAACACGAGACAACGACGATGGCTGGAGTTGGTAAAGGATTATGATTGTACAATCCTTTACCATCCGGGTAAAGTCAGTGCAGTGGCTAATGCATTGTATAGGAAGAATGCTGGACAACTATCAGCTCTGGGTATTATTCAGGATAAGTTGATACGGGATTTTCAGAATTTAAGGATTAAAGTGCAAAACCCATCAACGCAGAAGTTTGGTAGGCTAGCAACCTTGGTCGTCAAACCAGACTTAAGAGATCGGATTATAGCGGCCCAGAAGGATGACAAATATCTAGAAAAGATCAGCTCAAGAGTAGGGACCTCACGGCAACAAGGATTCGAGATTGCCTCAGACTCAGCACTGATTTTTATAGGTCGACCTTGAGCAGATTAGGAATGAAATCCTCAAAGAAGCTCATTCGGCCCTTCACGCAACACATCCAGGTGGGACAAAGATGTATTGCGATTTGCATGATTCCTTCTGGTGGAGGAACATGAAGGGGAGTATCGCAAAATTTGTCTCAAGTTGCATGGTTCGTCAGCAAGTCAAAGCTGAACATTAGAGACCTTCAGGCTTGTTAAATCCAATGGATATACTTGAGTAGAAGTGGGAAAAGATCACGATGGACTTTGTAGTGGGACTTCCAAGATCAGTCAAAGGTCATGATGCCATCTGGGTTATCGTAGACCGACTTATTAAATCTTTAGTGTAGATCAACTGGCACAGCTATATGTTAGGGAGATTGTTCGATTACATGGAATATCGGCCTCTATTGTATCCGATCGAGATCTGAGGTTTACCTTGAGGTTCTGGAAGAGTCCCCAGACTGCCATGGGAACTCAATTGAACTTCAGTACTACATATCATCCCCAAATAGATGGACAGTGTGAGCGCACCATTCAAACCTTGAAGGACATGCTGCGAGCTTGCGTGTTGGATTTAGGTGGCAAATGGAACAACTCTTTACCCTTGGTGGAATTTACCTATAATAATGGTTATCATGCCTCTATTGGTATGGCCCCGTATGAAGCATTATATGGTAGAAGATGTCATTCACCGATCTATTGGGATGAGGTCGGCGAAAGGAAATTGTTGGGGCCAGATCTGGTGAGAAAGACTGTTGCGCAGATTGAGAAGATTCGGTCCAGGATTATGACAGCTCAGGATAGGCAGAAGAGTTATGCTGATCCGAAAAGAAAGAATGTAGAGTTCCAGATTGGGGAGAAGGTATTCCTTAAAGTGGCACCATTGAAGGGTGTTATGCAGTTTGGCAAGAAGGGTAAGTTGAGACCACGATTTATTGGGTCATTTGAGATATTGGAATGGGTCGGTAATGTAGCATATAGGCTTGCATTGCAACCTGAACTTTCAGCAATATATGATGTTTTTCATATCTCTTTGTTGAAGAGGTACATTTCTGACCTGAACCACGTAGTGGAATATCATAATATTGAGATTCATAAAAACTTGTCCTACGAGGAGACCCCTACATGCATATTAGAAAGAAAAGTGCATATCTTGAGAAATCGAGAGCTCCCATTAGTCAAAGTCCAGTGGGGTAAATAGGGAAGTGATAACGTCACGTGGGAAAAGGAGGAGGAAATTCGAGATAAATACTCAGACCTCATAGATCAGGTAAGTTAAATTTCGAGGACGAAATTTATTTTAAAGGGGTAAGGTTGTAGCGACCGGAAAATTTAAGAATAAAATTTTATTAAATTAAAGCTCGTCGCTATAATCTCGCCTATTTTAAAGAACGATCTTAGTGCCCGTCTAGTCGTAAAAACATTTTTTATTCCAAATGTTACATTAAGTCCAAAAATTATTCTATTATTTTAATTAATGATTTATATATATATTAAAATAATTCTATTATTTTAACTACCAAATTTATTTTAAATAAAAAATTTGTAGATATAATTCAATTGGAACCTTTTAAATAAAATCAAATCCTATTACTTCTCTAAATTTAACTGTACATGATTTCTGAATGCACTCCCAAATTCATAATATCATCCAATCTCAAACACTACCACTCAACATGAATTAGAGAACCAGAATATTATCTTCACACTGTAAACACCCCATCATCAAACGTCTTGTACACACACAAAATTGTTAGCCAAATTTACAATTTCACTCAAGTCAAAAATCTGTGAGCCTCTCCCACGCCATTACTTGCTTCTGTTCTTTACCTAAATAGATAGAAATACAACAAATTCACACATAGCTATGCATACACTTTTTTTTTTTTTTTTTGTTGGTAGTTTACACACATTGGCTTTTACATACATACACACGAAATACACCCAGCACCACCACCCTTGCCTCTGCCTCACGTCCGGTTGGGACCACCGCAGTCGTGTCAGAACTCCTTCACACCACCAGTCCACCTCCATATCTCGACAAGAACCAACCCTGTCCGTTACACCTGAAAAACAGACCACACATAAAAAAAAAGAGGAACTACCCATTTGATATCCCGCCGGAAAACTTAGTTATTCACCGAAATTCCATGAAGCCAGCCAAGACCTGAACCCCATTGTCATGGTCGAATAACCACTGCGACCTTCTCTGCCCTGAGCCTCAACCCTCCACGACTACCTCTCAATCCCCTAAGTCGCGACCGGAAGTTCGAACCCAAAGCCTCACCCCACATCACCAATCCCTCAAACCCAACTCTCGGTCAACTCCTCAAACCAAACACCGAGCCCTGATTGCAGCTGTCATACACCCCACCACTGCTCCCTAGCCTCTATCTCGCGAACCTGCCACACAAACCCTCGGCTGAACCCAGTCCTGACCACCCTCGCTCACCCTCTGTCCTCAGCTCTCTGTTCTTCGAATTTTGGAGGGGTGCAAAAGAAATTGGATTCCAATTTTAATTGGATATCATTTAACCCCAAGTCCCTTAGTCTTATTTTGAGTCATTTTAGTCCTTGTACTTTTACTGACATTTAAGTTAGTTCGGAAGAGCACAGTCACTTATGGTCTTTTCGGACCCAAAACATATATATAGGCCCATTTCAGTCCCCAGGCTCTGTTGTGTTTTAAATTGGTCCCAAGAGTTTTGGTCTTGTAGGTCTTAGTCCCCCAGCTTTTGAAAAACACCATCCTAGTCCTAAGCTACTTTAAAATTTCATTTTAATCCCTAAAAGTTTATATTTCTTTTCCATAAAGAATTATTTCTTCAATAATAAAATAGTTTAATTTCTTTTTTACTAGACGAGGCGTGAAGATCCATAAATCAATAAGTTTCAACCAAAGATGCTCAACTCGCAAAGTTTTAAGGTAGTCTCATTTTTCTAGAAAAAGTTATTTTCAAAGTATACACAAAATTAATTGATCTGTGCAATCGGTATGCATGTGAATATGTGATTTATGTGGTTATTATATGCATGAGCTTATTTGCTCTATGCTTAAGATGAGACAAGATGAGATATTTATGGTATGCATGCAATACTTGATTACTACACGCTAGTATTTATATGCTTTATAGCATGCGACGAGAGTCGGAAACCTGCATTTACCATACGATGCTTATTTTAGAGTAAAGGACTTTTCTGAGATATTCATGTAGTTGCATGTTTATATTTGTATTTGTGGTATAAGTTAATTAATTTGCGCTGAGACTACTGAGTATTTCTATGAAATACTCACTCTTTCAAATTAAAACTTTTTGCAGGTTCAGAGTCAGAGGAGATGTGTTGAGTAGTGGTGGCTTTAAATTAAATTTGAAATTTATTTTGGAATGAACTAAACACTATTTATTTATTCATGAATACTTTAAATTCCCTATTTCTTGACATTGATAAGTTTTTCGTGATATTATTTCCAAGATTATGAAAGTTATTTTCCGCATATTTTACCTGCTTTTAATATATTTATTTTAAAAAGAAAGAAAGTATTGTTGACGTCTCGGGTGCTTAGAATTCGGGACGCTACACAGAGCCAGAGGAAAGGCGTTGAGCATTGGTGGCATTAAGTTAAATAGGAATTATTTTTGGATTAAATAAAACATTATTTACTTATTCATGAACATTTCAATTTCTTGTGTCTTGACATTGATGAGTTTTTCATATTATTACTATTTTTTTATAAAATTCATTTTTCCGCATATTTTTGTCTGCTTTTAGTATTTATTTTAAAAAGAGGTAGAAAATATTTAACGTTCCGAGTAGAGAATGTTGTGAACCAACGTTGTGAATAAACATCGTAGAGAATGTGCAGATCCCCACTGGCTTGCCTCTATTATAGCGTCCACATACTCCTTGTCATCCTCAAGTAGACCCCGAGTATAGCAAGTATTACAAAATGTATCATAAACAACGCCTTCAAACGTTTTCAAATCATCATAGCTGGTAGGGCCATTAACAACTCTGAGAAGTGTTCTTAAATAATACTTTTCACCTGCACTAGGGTGAAGGGAAAAAAACCCTTCCAACTGAGGTACCTTGGTTTCAAGGCGTCCATTCTCTAGTCTTTTGCTGCCAAACGAACCTTGAAGGGAATTCATCATATGTAAGCTCCTTGGCTTTAGGGTACTTTGCTTTGGCTTTCATCCAAGCTATAAACTTGCTTTCATGCACTAAAGGGGTGTCTACTACTGACTGAATCAGCTCATGTTCATCATATAATACATTCTATTCATTGGAAAGGTGAAAACTCAACCTTTCAACAGGTGGATCTTTATACTAAATCTCAAAACTAAATATTCTCCAAACTCCTTCACACGGAGAGATATAACGAAAATCATAGTTCATATTTATTTCATCTCTAAAATTGCTTGCACTTCCATTTTCAGAGTCATCAGTTTTGTAGAAAATTGCAGTAATGCAGTCATGGCCCTTATTCATATACTTGAAAAGATATCTGATTGCCCTGGACTAGTTACACCACTCATCATTGATATGGGCACTATATCTTAATAACAGTGTACGATTATGCGGCACTATATACTGATTGTCGAGTTCGACTCCATTCTTACTAATTGTCCTCCCGTTGTCCCTCCGATGATATACACTGGGTAGTCATCTTCATCAACAGTAGCATGCCCCGTAAAATTCTTTGGATAATGCTTGGTACAATAGATCGGAAGAGCACATGCAACGGGATTTCCTATTCGAGTTTCCACGCGGGCCATGAATCATCAAATCTCACACCAGAGCATAATATTTAGGTTTATCAGTTTTATTTGGAATCTTAGCTAAATTGTATATGTCTTCGGGAGAAGGCCTCTTATCTTCTTGGGCAAGAAACAAAGTGATGTGTACATGAGGTAATCCCCATTTCTGGAATTCAACAGTATATACAACTAAAAAAAATAAAAGAAAATAATTATGCAAAGCCAAAAATTTAGCACGTGTTGAACATAAATTAATTTAATAAAATGCCTAAAACTCAGTGAATTAATAAAAAAGGACTGTAGATATTACCTGCCTTGACTTTCCCTAACGCCTTATTATTTCTAAGATCCCTTATAAGCCGGTATAATTTCATCTTGAAAACTCTACAGATAATGTCTAGTCAATCTTCTAGCCTCAACCCTCTCTTTTGTACAAATTGCATAATTTCTGGCCATTTTGGTTTGCAAGTTGTGGTTATAACAAGTTCTGGATAACTAGCCCACATGTATATTGCCATGGCTTCCTGGTAGTTTTGCATCATGTTACTTGTTCCACGTGTGAAAGACTCTGGTAAAACAATTAGCTTCCCAAGAAATGAAGGATTTGTTTCACCCCTTAAAATTGCACCAACCAATCCGCAATACAACTCGCACCTCAACTGTTTCTAGTGAAACCTTATAAACTTTAGGCAATGTGATTCAATCATTGAATAGCCATTGACGATGAATTGCTGAAATAAATGCCTAGAGAACAAAATATAAGGCGATTCATCAATTGTCCCCTGTAGCCTGAAGACAAAGTATTCCCTCATAGTTACTGTCTTTCTTGCCTTGGTAGACGATGTAGACGTGCCAACTAGTTTCACATCATCTCTGTAGCCATCCTGACTAAAAGGAAACAACAATGGGTACTGAAGAGGCAAATAGGCAGGGTGCAACACATTTATGCACTGTAAATATCCAATTTTGGTCTCAACAATGATGTCACACGATCCAACAGATGTTTCCTTGTCCTTAGCAAGTAGAAACGCATCATACTTCCTTTGAATATTTTACGTGTTTCCATCAGTATAGCCCATTGCAATGAGGCACAATTTAATATTTTCTATCTCTGTAAATTTGTCCATTGGCTGTCTAAAAGATTGCGCCAATATGTTGTGTCTATCAAGCATGTCTTTTAAAATAGCAACAATTCTAGCATCCAATCTTTTAACAGTCGAGGAACTACTGCGTTGGATTAAAAAACACATTAGTAAATAAATAGGCTAGAACAAAAAACTGTCAATTAATCAATGAGAATTTATATTATATAAATGAAAGGTAGTATAATCACCTTAGAGCCTGCATCCGGTTCGTAATCTCGTTCTCTATGCCTTTAACATTTAACTGTGCAAACTTTGGAACTGAAGCATCAAGAGGCAACAAACCACCAAGTTGGTGATAATTTTGACCCCTCAGCCAGAAAACTGGGGAAGATCTCCCCGTATTCAGACTTTTATCAGTTGTTCCCCCATCGATGTAAAAGAAAATATCATGTTGTACCGCAGAGGTTTACAACAAAATTCCTGCTCTTTTCATGAAGTTCGAACATCAAATCATGAAGCACTTTAGGAGGATGCTCCATCAAGGGAAGCTTTACCTTTCCATGGTTACAACACAAAGAGAATTTTGAGCTGTAGCATTGTAATGCTTTCCAAGTCTCTCAGAATACCAAAATATCGCACCAAACCACAAATGTATTTAGGATCTCCAAGGTCATCATATTCTGTCAATAAATTATGAGAAGATGAAGATAAGGAAAAGGCGGTTCCAAACATTTGTAATTAAATCGCTATGCAATTGGCCATTAGGGGTGAGTCTCTTGAACTCCAATCTCAATATCACATGAGCTTAATTACAACAAAATTATAGTCCACATATATAGACGTAGAATTGCCCATGAAAATAAAAATAATTACCCATTATTTATCAAAGAACACGGGATAGCGACACATATTTTGTGGAAATGAAAAAGTTCTACAGGACTACACCACAAGAATTAATAGAAAAAATTAAATAAAAAAATAAATCATCCAAACTATAAAAGGCTCAGTACAAAAAGATATCCAGGCCTTAAAAAAAATAGAGTTCCTAATCGAAAAAGCATTTTCAAAATAAATACCTTTAACAGAAAACTCTATACACTCAACTTCTTCACCTAACCCCCCCCCCCCAAAAAAAAAAAAGGTGAAGAGCAAGGAATTTAGAATTTTAATAGTCAGACAGTTTACAATGAAATCAATTATAACTGTTAACTAACCATCAAAATCACTATTATATTGTGCATTGGCCACCGTCTCATCAAAATCATCAATGAACTCATTCATTAAAAAAAAAAAGGAAAAGACACAAATATAGCGGTGTTATATATTAGACAAAGAATATCAAGTTTGGCATATATGGAATAAAATTAAACATGCAATAGACACTTACTATTATGTTCCTCAATACCAATATCTTCGGAATCCATTAAATTGCTAGGCTCAGTAGAATGTGACACATAATTTGGAGTATTTTGACCTCTGGTGCAATTCAATAAGCTAAGAGCTGACGATCCAACTATTGAAGCAATAAATGGATTTTTAAGAGGCTGAATAGGTTCTAGCTAAGGCTGTTCAACAATTACCTTTGATTTACCCTTCCCAGCAGACAAATTGGATTGCCAACAGTGGTAACTTCATTCAACCATCAACACAAAAAAATTGAATTTATATTTATCAAAAAAGGAAGGGATTTTTCATACCATTTTTGAGATCACGTAATGGTGTTTGAAATCGGAAATTGGAGACAACATTAGACACATTTACACGTGAATTAACTATTACAGAGTTTTCAAGGCTCACTCCAGTCGTTCCAATAGGGCGTAAAAGTGATATATCTACAATATTATTTATCTCAGGAAAATAAGAAACTTAGATGCAATGAAAATAATAAACAAAGAGTAAAGATTAGTACACAACAACGAAAAAGGAAGTTAACAAAACAGTAGGTGATAAGGATAAGCGTTCACTATTGGAGATGTCACGAAATGGCATTCTCAAGCGAGAACTAGAGCCTGAGTTCAATATATTTGTAGATGATTTCACGGGTGGAGTATTATCAAGATTGACAATGCATAACCTTTTAGAGCCTACATCTGATGTGTCTAGGAAATTTATAAGAATAACAGTGTTGTTAAATCATGCCTAGCAAGTAGTACAAAAGCAATTGATTGGAACTGTAATATTAATCAAGGAAAAAAAAAGTACCCAAAAAAAAAAAAAAACCGGGGAAAAAAACACAAGTAACACAAAATGAAATACCACTATTTCCATCTCGTGGCCTTCCATGCCCATTTGAAATGATCATCAGCCTCATTAACTTCCTCATTGAATTTACTGTGAGCTTATAGCTGCAAAAAACTATTAAATAAGATAAGATCATTTAATGATCACCGAAATAAAGCGATAGCAATTTGGCAACAGATGATTACTAAAATAAAACCTCGAACGTATAAAGTTTAGTACTGGTACTACTATTTAAACTCGTAGTAACCATACTTACGGCCAAGGAGGTGGTGTTAAGAATGTCCACCAATGCCAAGGAAGAGTGTCATATATGCAAGCGAAAACGGTTGATCAACGTGGCAAATTGATCTGGATGACTCTATAATAAAAATTATAATAATTTTCAATGTGAAATTGTATATTATAATTTCACACACGACGACACAACTTCGTCCCCTAAAATTACTAAAAATAAAAAACAATAGTTTTGTCAAATTCATCTCACTTGAAATATTAAATTATAAAATAAAAAAAATATGCTGTAGTTGAAGACATGTATGATGGATTTGAAGTCTAAAACCTACTGCATTATAAATTGAGCATCGCTGGGAAAAGAAATAAATATTCATATAATTATAGTAGTAAAAAGCAACAAAATAAATTGAATGGTATAGACATTGATATGAATATTAAGAATCCATTATGCATCCCTTTATATAACGTCATTATTTGTTGCATTTGGAGGGCAGATCGGAAGTGCAATGACAACGAATAAAAAACGAATTTGGCCAAACGTTTGTAACTTGAGTAGAAACACGTTTAATCAAAACCATGGTAAATCATAACAATTATCATAAAAACAACTGTAGTTGTCTCTTTCATTTTGATGGAGAAGGATACACTTTATTAGTTTCTCTATATTAGCACGACAACAGAAACAATAACGTCATTTTTAATGGAGGTACTACCAAGCAATGCAACCAGGATGCAAAAGAGAGAATTTTTTTTAAAAAAGAATAAGTCTGCTCATACACAATAGAATAACCATTGCAAAAATATATCCACATTTAATCACTTTCAGTTGGTATCAAAACCATATATAAGTGATAAATAAAAAAGGAAAACAAACCTATAGGGATTTAGCTCCTCCTTGGATTTATGGGGAAAAAAATTATGTGCGTATTAGTGGAGTTAATGGAAAATATATAGCACAAATACATGAACAGATGACCCACCTAGAAAACTGGAATCGTTGATCAAGCAATCTGTGCAAAACTGGGGACAAAGAACTAAACTGAAATCGTAACAGTGGATGTGGTAACGGGTAGTATAGGAAACTCTATGGACAGTGTCAGGTTATGGGTTATATTAACTACATAATATTCTCCGGCATTAGCGAAGCACGGGTGATATGGCCTTTGAAAGTTATTCCGGCAATGATTGATCGATGAAATAATCCTAGGGATTGAGTAACCCCCTCTGCGCAATAGTATGTGGACGTAGGATTGAGATTCAATCAATTCTTTTGTTTTCTTTTTCTTTTTTTTTTCTTTTTTTTTTTTTTGTTTCCTATTTTAGCTTACTAAACTATCTTGTTTTATTGCCCTAAGATGAATATAGCATATGGACCCCTCAAATATTGCAAGAAAGATGTTAAAAGTCAACTTTAGTAAGTTCGACGTTACCACACAATTTCATTAGGCTTGACGTTACCACACAAATAATTCTCAATTAAAAAAATATGCCTAAAATATGAAAGTTAAAACGTTTTGTGTTTTTACGTTTTAAATAAATAAACACACGACACATGCATCCCCAATTTCTCCCTCATTAACTGACAAAATCGAAGTACGGCCTGTTTATATCCCAAGTATTAAGCCGTAGTCAATGGCCTCCAGATCAAACATCTGACCCACCAGGTCGTGAGCTGGTCAATTGGTCGTTACTCCCTACCCCTGAAATCTAGGTCGTTGGGTAAGCAACCTGAAAAATTGTTTACTTGAGCACTCCTACAAGGTCAGCTCGCCAGGACTCTCGGCTATCTCATCTCGATGATTGAACGACCTGGAAAGCGGCGTAATCACGGCTCAACTTGCGTGCCTTATCACTTGAGAGATCGGAAGAGCGTAGCTACATTTAATGTAAAGTGAATGTTTGTCTTCCCTATGTAGCAATTAACTTGCATTTAATCAAGGGAGCATGACACAAGCTCCAGCTAAGTCTGCCCAGGAAGCTTCTCATTGGTCAGGCATTTAATGCATGTAATCATTACATATCAATAATATACACACTATGAATATGGGGGAATTTGATGTAATAAAGGACTCTCTCCCTCATTTCTTACGAATTCTTGTCTTCTAAAGCACTTACTCTCTCATTTACTCCTCTATACACGTCTCCAATAACCCCCTAAATTATTCATTAATCCCCCAATTGATTTAAATTCAAGTTTCCCGCACAAAATAGATTTGTTTGTTGAGTCAATGTAGATTTTAGCATCAACAAATTGGCGCTATCTGTAGTAAGCCTTACAAAAACTAGCTCTAACATGCTAAAACGCTGCAAATGAGTCAAAAACGCAACCTAAGTGAAAGAACAAAGAGCCACCATGTGGAGCTCCCTCAAAAGTTCCGGAGATAGAGGAGAGTGTCAGAGACAGGTCCATCGCGACCTGCTCCAGGGTCAAAAACAGAGGCTCTATGCAGGCTAGTTGAAGCTTTGGCCGAGGAAGTCAAACGGTTGCAAGATCAGTAGAACCAACCGCCCCCTGCCATATTATTTGAGCGAATCCTCGCAAGAAGATTCCTCTTGGCGGACTCAAAATATGGAAAGGACCCCCCGTGAGATGATCCCCCGAGGCAATCCGTTAAGAGGCGGTTGAGCTTGCCACCTTTAGTAAGGCTCAATGCGACCTCTTCCTAGCATGAAAAAGGCTCCGGCCCCGATTAACCCAATTAGGGGAAACGTGTTCGATCGACTGGGACCTCAGAACCTGTAAGAGTCTAGACAGCAGCAATCTTTGGGTTCCCAGGGATCTAGAGATGGAAAGCAAGAGCTGATCAATCCCTATCCCCTCGCGACATACAGCCAGGCTTCTAACTACCCTACAGAGATCTACGGAGGTTAGCAACCTACCACTCAGCAAGTTCACGAGCTGGACGACCTAAGGAAAATGTTAAACGACATCGAACAAAAGTAAGCACAAGCAAAGGAGGCTTAGAATCCCTGAGGAAGGCCCTTACCATTTGTACCATCCGTCAGGGAGGCCGTAGTGCTGCCAAAGATGAAGCTCCCCCAAATTGGGACTTATAATGGAGAAACCGATTCCATAGCTCACCTCCATCGCTGCGTATCGTGGATGGAGCTGGAGAACGCAATGAAACTGGTGATGTGCAAAGCTTTTGCGCTCACACTTGAGGGTAATTGCGCAGACCTAGTATAGGAATTTGACTCTTAGCTCCATACACATCTGAGAATAACTCTCTTCAAAGTTTGCAACTCAGTTCATGGGCTCAAAAGCCAGGACCACGCCTAAAGAGATGTTGGGAACCATGAAGCAAGGGAAATTCAAAACTCTAAAAAACTACTTGGATCGCTTTAATAGGCAAGTTGTGACAATGGAAAAGGTGGCAGACGAATCCCTCCTCGTCGCTGCCAAGTCAAGACTGTGCAAGGACACATGTTTCTAGTGGGCTGTGCACGAGGACCCACCTAAAACTTACCAAGAGCTCCTGTGGTGAGCTGAAAAGTATATCAGTGCTGAGGAAGCAATCCAAGGCAGACTCGGCCCTTAAAGGAGAAAGAAAAGAGCATGGCGGAAAGAAGGATAGGCTCAGATCTGAGGAGCCGTCCCTGGCTTCCAAAACGTTTACCAAGCTCAACACCTCAGTTGAGCAAAAAGAATGATCTAATTCTTCCTAAGGCAAAGCCTGTAAAGAAGCCTTTTGAGAAATACAGATCAGACAAGGTACAACAAGTACCACAGAATGCCAGGTCATGATACCGAAGAGTGTAGGCACCTCAAGCCGAAAACTGAAAGATAAATAAAAAGAGGATACCTAGGTGAATACATGGCTAGCCGCCAAGGGTAGGGTAGAAAAGCTTGTTCCCACGCAGACCTCAGTGCCCAAACTCTACAGAGCCAACCTCTTGCTGAGATCCGCGTACTAGTAAGCTGAAATCAGTGCATGGAGGGCTCAAAGCGACAATGGTGAGGTCTTGTGAGAGAAGCCCAAAACTGTTACTAGCTATTCACCGCTAGAGCTCCCTCAACTCAAATGGGATCTTTCACTTTCTGCAACGAGGACACATATGAAACTCTACATCCCCACACTGATGCTCTTATGATCACCATGCCAATCTCTGGGATCAAAGTACACAAGATGTTAGTTGACAACAGAAGCTCTATTAACGTCTTGCACTGGAAAAATTTTAAGCAAATGAGCATAGATCCCAAAAACCTGAGGCCATACGCAACCCGGCTTGAAGGCTTCACTGGAGATTTCGTAGAGCCCAAGGGTCAAATCACTTTATTAGTGGAACTGGGAGAAGACCCCTGCAAAAGAAGGATCATGGCCAACTTCATTGTGGTCGATGTCTCATCAAACCACAACGCGACCTTGGAAAGGCCCATTCTGTATGAGCTAAAGGCCGCGACCTCAGTGTTTCATTATGTGATAAAATTCCCGACTGAACATGGGACCTCAACAATGCAAGGAGACCAATAGGAAGCTTGCAAATGTAACCTAGATTATGCTACTGAAGTTTCTCCCCAACAGGAAGTCCTATCCTTAGATCCCAAGACTGAGAAGTCTGTGGCCGTCACAAGTCATGGCGAGGAGCTCTAGACCATAAAAATGGATGAATCCAGGCTTGATCTGGAACTTAGAATAGGCGCAACACTCAAGGAACCAATGAAGTCCCAGCTCACAAGTTTCTTAAAAAAAAAAAAACTAGATGTTTTCGCTTGGGCACACGAGGACATGGAAGGGATTGACCCAAAGCACGCGACCACAAACTGAGTATTGATCCTAATACAAAGCTGGTAAAGAAAAAAAGGCGCCCTTTAAACAGTGAAAGATATGAAGCCCTAGCTTAAGAGGTAGACAAACTCCTAGGGAAGAAGTTCAGACGTGAAGCTCTATGCCCCAGTGGTTGGGCAAGCTAGTTCTCGTCAAGAAGAGCAACGGGACCTGGTAGATATGTATTGACGTCACTAACCTGAACAATGCCTGCCCGAAGGATAGTTTCGTACTGCCTCTGACACGCCCTGCTCCTAGTCCCTTTAACTTACTAGAAGCGTGACGTGCGCCAACGATAAAATTCCAACTATAAGTTAGAATTTACCATCAAGGCTCATAAAAATCCTACTTATTCAAGAAAAATTTTGGTAATATCTCTCCTAACTCATCAACAAAACCAACCTGTACCAATATCCCATACCAATCCCATACTCCTCATGCATTTCAAGCATTGATTCATATATGAAGAGATGTACCAAGCCAAGCATAATTCACCCGGAAACACCCAATATATACTAATAAATTGACCATACAAAAGTCTATAATTCATAATAACAACAACAAACCCACAAAATCTCTATATGGTGGCTCGATTGCTTGAAGCAGTAGGCTCGACTTCAATGTGTTGCCCAACTCCAATTGCTACCTAAAAGGAAAATCATTTAAGGAAACAAATGAGCTAACTAGCCCAGTGAGTGGAGTTTAATAAATAAACGTGCTTTGAAGGTCAAAAATACATCTTTTGCAAAATCCCGTCAGATGGACAAACCACTTATTGGTTTTCATCATTTGAAACATTGATAAAATCATTGTATACTAGAAAACATCATAAACATCATAAAATTCATTAGAGAACATCATGAACATCATTTCACTTCATAATCATCATGAAATTCACTAGAAAATATCGTGAACATCATTCATTTAATAAGCGTCATGAAATTGACTAGAAACATTATAAAAATCATTCCATTTCAAGATCATTATAGAATTTTCCCCAGAGAGTATCCAACATCACATGATCATGATATCTAGTCATACGCGCATAGACAGTCAGCTTGGGCCATAGGTATCTTATGACCCCTTCGTCCTAGGCGGCACAATTAAATAGCTTGAGTCATAGCTAGCACATAGGCCCCTTCACCTGGGCGGCGTTCATTTGATCAGCTTGAGCCATAGGCCCCTTCGCCCGTAGGCAGTATATCATTTGGTCAACTTGAGCCATATAGGCCCTGTAACATCCCGGAAATTTCTACAAATTAAGGTAAGCAACGAAAATTGTTGTTTTGAAAGAATTACTTGAATATTATTGTAAGATTTCTTGAAAATTAAAAGATTATTACTCAATTGACGTTAAAGAAAGAATTTGGTTCCTAATTGACATAAAATAAGTGTAGTGACTTAATTGACATAAATTGAAGTTCGGTGGCTTAATTGAAGGATAGGACAAAGCACAAGGATTTCCCAGACAATTTTCCGCCAAGTGTGCGGTATATGTTGCGCCACGTGTCGAGATGTGATTGGCGGAACTCAAATTTTATTAAAACTAACTCAATTCCAACTATTATATAAAGGGCCTTTGGGCCCTCAAGTTTCCCAAAGACCCCAAACCATTCCCTTTCCATCTAATAACCTTCCAAATTCGTCCAAAGTCATGGGAGGAAGAAAATCTACCTAAAAACTCATCATAAAACTTATTTATCCTTTGAAAATGGTCCCTTACCATATATGGAAGGATTATAGCTTGAAAAATAGCTTTAATCAAGGTTTTAATAACGTTTTTCTACTTGATATTATTCGAAGAAGATTTAAGGTGAGTAACACGTGTCTTGGCTCTATCATTTTCCATCCCTTTGCTCTGTTCTTCTCTTTGTATCTTGAATCTCTCTTTTGGAACTTGTGCCCTCCTTTAATTGAATTGACCTTTGATATTTGACGGTGCACTATTATTTTGGATAAATGATTGTTCTTTGCTCTTGGCCATCGCTAGTGACGCCATAAACCCATTCTACTCTGCTATCTGAATTGTTTTATGGCCCTGCTGTGTGGTCTCGGCCATTCTGATCTGTTATTGGATTGTATGGCTTACGGGTGGAGGCTAAACTAGTGATGTACTCGAGCTTCATATCTTTGTATCTGTGTATCTTTGTGGATGACCTCTTTGTGCATAAAGCGACTCCTCTTCTGTATTGTTTTCTGTAGGCCAATACATGTTGTTATTCACTGGGTACTTTGTACTCACTCCCTATCTTCTACAATCCTGTAGGTATTGAATTTAGAGCTATGTGGCCAGATCGTCCCAAAGGTAGAGGGGATACATGTATGTGATCGAGACCTCAGTGTGTGCGGCCGAGGTTTCGTTGTGTGTAGCCCACGGAACATTTAATCATCAGAGTGCGCAGCGAAAGCGCCTCGATATTCTAAACTGTATTTGTATCAATTTTTAACCGTTAAAGGCTTCTGCTACTGTATATGAAATTGCGTTCGTGACAGGCCCCTTCACCCGTAGGTGGCATATCATAACATTGGATACACATTGGGGGGTTTTCATACATCATAAATCATGTCTCAACTCAAATATTTCTTTAAAATCATGAAACATTATTTCATACAAACATTCACATGAGTTTTTCTAAGAAATATCAACTTTCGTGAAATTTCATGGAAATGCATTCATCATGAAACATTACGAATTTCTATGAAATCAAAGCATAATATACGTTTTCATTTAGAAAGAAAAGAATCTCCACTCACCGGCTAAATAGTCATGTCCATGAAATCCCTTTCGTGTGTCCTGTAATATAACATGAAGACTCTTAAACTTCAATTCTTTTCTCATAATATCTTGTTGTCTAGATAATTTATATGTTCATAACTTTCCAATCATTCCTTTCCTTGACTTTCTCTTTTCTGTTTTTTTCCATTTACTTATCTCACGTCCTAACTTGCTTAGGTATGCACCATATAATTCCTTAACCCCCAATATTAACACATATTTACTCTTAAAATCACATCTCATTCCCTTCCTTTTAAATTCATACCAGCTCCATAATTTCTTTACTGAGGAAAACCATAATATAATTGCTCTTGAAGCCACTTATTTTCTTCATTACCATATAATCACATCTTTACAATATCAATAACCCTTAATACCTTCAATTTCAACAATAGTGATTGCCATTTATATCATGATTCCCAAATAATATGTAAGATATTCTCTTGTAGTTATTTTGAACACTTTATAGCTCAATAAATTCTCCTTTTCACTTCAACTTGGAAATTGAATCCATATCTAAGTTCCCCTGTTTTGGGCAGTAAACTTTTAAGTCCGTTTTATACGCGAGAAGTGTGTCATATATTTATGAAATTCCCCCATAAGGTAGCACACTTACATAGGTTCATCATATATGAAATGGAGCTCAAGAAAAATATGTTAGCAATATCAAAATATTCCTTCAATTCCTAGAAATTCTGTTCTCGGGTCAGCCTGACCACTTTCACAAAACACATCATAAAAACTCCTACTCACCTCCAAATGGTGTCATTCCAATTTTGGATGATAGATAACTCATAAAGGATCATTTTCCAACTTGTATTTCATTAAAATTCAACATATACCATCATTTATGGCCTTCCCAAGTTGATGGGCAGAAACTACTTTACATTATCTAATTCCAGCCTTAATTCTTTTTCTTAAATTCATACTTACATGCTTGATTTCCTAGAATTCATTCTTAGCCTCATATGCTTTCCTTTTTATTAAATAAGACATGACTTTCCTTCTTCCCAATTAATCCAACAACTTCACCTAATTTAAAAAGATACTATAAAATTCACTTTAAAGTCCCAAAGAATGCCTCTTTCAAGGATTTCAGCTTTCATTATTCCTTCCTAAACCATCATTTCATATACTAACTCTACAAAAATCTATGCTAAGCCTTGTATGATTCTATTTTTCATATCCAGTAATAATTTCATGCCATTTAAACTTGTAAAAAGACTAAATCATAACCCCACTACTCCATTACACAAAATTTCTTAACCCTAGGAAAAGATTAAACCTTAGAATTTACATGAAATCTAAGCTAAAAAGTGAGTATTACTTACGTAGGTTGCTACTTCCTTTCTTTGGTCTTCTTCAATTCTCCAATCTTCACCAAATTTTTCTCCCTTGCTCAAGCACACAATGCCCGATCCTCACGGTCTCTCTCGATCTCTCTCCATTCCTCTCTCTCTTTCTCGGCCCTTCATTTCAAGAGAATTGAGATATTTGTTTTAATTCATATTTGCTTCTCAAGTCCCCAATTTGTTTTGAAGCTTAATTTTAAACCTTTAACTTCAAGCATATCTTGTTTGGTCCTTAACTTCATGCTTTATTCCATTTAAACTACCAAACTTATAATTTGATTCCATATGATCCATCTTATTTAATAGGTTAATGGTAACCTCAAAAATTAAATGAATGCATTTTATTCAAAATTTGACCTTGACTTCATTATTCCGCCTTTGACTTCGGTCCATAAGATTGGGATGTCATAGCCTCGAATTGATCAAATGGTGGGTGTTACAACAGGACACGAGCTCCTGAGTTTCATGGACGTATTTTATGGCTATAATCAAATACCCATGTTTTCGGAGGATGAGGAGCACACCTCCTTCACAATGGACAGAGGACTATATTGCTACAGAATTATGCCCTTTGGGTTAAAGAATGCTAGAGCAACCTACCAACACCTTGTCAGTTCTCTGTATAAAGATAAGATCAGTAAGACGATTGAGGTCTATGTTCGCGACATGCTCGTCAAGAGGCTACAAGCTTGGCATCACATTACCAACCTCGATCAAATGTTTTAGGTTTTGAGAGAGTGCAAGATGAAGTTAAATCCCAAGAAGTGTTCTTTTAGTCCTGAGATTTATGGTGAACCAACGTGGCATTGAGTTAAATCCCTAGAAAATAAGAGCTGTGCTAGAAATGGAACCCCCAAAGTGTATCAAAGAAGTCCAGCGCCTCACGATGAGGGTTACAGCTCTCAATCACTTCATCTCTAGATCCACGGATAAGTGTAAGCATTTTTTTGATGCTATCAAGAGATCCAAGAAATTCTAATAGACAAAGGACTGCCAGAAGGCTTGTGAGGAGCTGAAGAAGCACCTCTCCTCATTTCCACTGTTAACCAAACCAGAACAGAAGGAGACTTTGAGCTTATACTTAGCTATTTCTAAATCCTATGTCAGTGCAGTCCTCGTTAAGAGATCGGAAGAGCGTCGTGCACACTTGCCTATCTATTACGTCAGTCACGCATTGCGAAAAACCAAGCTTAGATACCCACTTATGGAAAAGCTAGCCTATGCCTTGGTCGTGGCGTCTAAAAAGCTCCGCCCGTACTTCTTAACTCATACCATCGGGATTTTGACTAGCTGGCCGCTAAGACATGTACTTTAGAAGCCAAATCTCTCTGGTCGCTTGGTCAAGTGGTTAGTCGAGCTCAATCAATATGACATGCGCTACAAACCGAGAACAGCTATCAAAGAACAAGCTCTAGTAGACTTCATCACTGAGCTCACCCTATCACTCCAAAGCCAAGGGGCAGAGGAAACACCGACCTCGGAGTTGTCTATAGAAGGATCCTCAATAGGCCAATCTTTAGGAGCTGGAATTGTCCTAGTAAGCCCATCGGGACAATACCATCGCCAAGCAATTAGGTTTAGATTCCTAGCCACAAATAATGAAGCAGAGTACAAGGCCGTACTGACGGGGCTAAATATGGCCGAATCAATGGTAATAAAAAAATTAATTATCAAAAGCGACTCTCAGTTCGTCATCAACCAAACCAACTGTGTGTACGAGGTCAAATGGGAAAGGCTCTCCCAGTACCAAGAAAAACTGAGCTCTGAACTCAGTGACTTGGAATAGTACGAGATTTTGAGAATCCCAAAAGCTAAAAAGAGTCATGCTAATGCCCTAGCCAAACTCGCTATGATCAAAGGGGCCAGTAAGCTAGGTAGTATTCCAATGGGCGAGCTCTGAGCTCATCAATTGAGAGTGCTATATCAATGGAAATCGAGCAAACCAGCAACTGGATGGATCCAATCATCCAGTTCTTAAAGGAAAGAGTAGACCCCCCAGGAGTGGAGGCCAAAAAATTGAAATATACTATTGCTAGATTCACACTGGTCGGTAAGATACTTTACAAAGGAAGCTTTGCGGGACCTCTGCTAAGATGCCTGCTCCAAGCAAAGCAAAAATAGTTTTAGAAGAAATCTACGCTAGAGTGTTTGGCAATCACTCAGGTGGTTAGTCCTTGGCTCATAAGGTCCTCAGGCAGGGATATTTTTGGCCAAGTTTAAGGAAAGATGCAATTGAATTCTCAAAGTCTTGCGATAAATGCCAAAGGTTCGCCCCGCTTATCAAGAGCCCACCTGAAGAGTTGACCTCAATTACCTGACCATGGCCCTTCGCCAAGTTGTGAGTTGGCCTCATAGGCCCTCTTCCCAAAGGAAATGGAGGAACTCACTTCACAATAGTGGTCGTTGATTACTTCACCAAATGGGTAAAAGCTGAAGCTCTGGCAACCATCACAGAGCAGAAAACAATGAGCTTCATCTGGAAGTCCATCATTTGCAGATTTGGAGTGCCTCATGCCATAGTCACAGACAACAGCAAGTAGTTCAATAACTCCAGATTCAGATCATTATGTAAAGACCTAGGAGTAAAAAACTTCTATTCTACTCCTCATCACCCGCAAGCAAATGATCAAGTCGAAGCAATCAACAAAATCATTAAGCACACCCTGAAAACTAGACTGGAAGCTCTGAAAGGAACATGGGCAGAGGAGCTACCTACTCTTCTACGGTCTTATCGAATGACCTGTAGGACTGGGACAGGTGAAACACTCTTCTCACTAGCCAATGGGCCTGAAGCAATGATCCTCATCGAGCTCGAGGTCTTGACTCCCAGGGTGCTATATTTCGACGAGAAAATGAACTACGAGCTCGATTTTCTTAAGGAAAGGAGAATTTTAGCCGAAGTCAGAAATGCGGCCTACAAGCAAAGATGTTCAAAATTTTACAACTCCAAAATGCATAGGTTCGAGGTTGGGGGCCGAGTCCTCCAGAAGAGTTTTCCTATCTTCTAGGAAAGCGACCTCGGGAACCCTAGGACCTACGTGTGAAAGACCTTACAGCATGAAAAGAATTATTTCCAATAAAGCGTATGAACTCAAAAACATGGAAGGAGCTAAACTCATGCACCCTTGGAATGCTGAGCACTTGATAAAGTACTATCAATAGAAGATTGTCATCCTTTATTCTTGCCTATGTAATAGGTTATGACGTGGGCAATTGATAAGCGAAGCTTTGAGACCACGCGATCTTAAACTTCCGAAATAAAGGCTACACCTAACACATTAAATATGTATTTGACAAATGAAATATTAACCTAATTGTGCTCACAACTTCTACCAAAGCGATCTAACAACCACGTGAGCTAGGGATAAATTCCAAGTGGACTAAACAGCTACGCGGGCTGGTTGTTAGTGTTGAGTGCCATAACTACAAACCGCTCTTCCGATCTCATTCAAAAAGATCTCGTTCAATCTTGCTATGGTCGAGCCTAGCTAGGACTTTATGGAGCGGCTGGAAACCTATAAGCGTAGACATGCTTAAGGGCAATGTCGCCATCTGAAAAGTCTTACAAAAAATGAATGCCATAACCAACGGGCTCAAACCTCGGCCCTTAAAAACTACACTCGAACAAGCTTGTTTATACGGTGTAAAATTGTTTTAAGTGTTAAATCGGTTTAGGTGAAATATTACACAAGCCAAGTCACAACTTAAGCTATTAACTAGCAAGCTTGTAGTATTGCACGAAGTAAACTGACAAAGATTCACGAACTAACACAAAGCATGAGTGCTCTTTCATCAAAAGATTTGAGTAACTACATAGCGAATTCAAGATAAAATTATAAAAAAAACTCAGAGTTAAAGCTAAAAGAGCTAAGCCTCCAGGCACTGTGTTGGCTGGGTCGGCCTAGTCCTGGGCGGCCTCAGGAGCGACCTCATCACAAGTAGCCTCCTCCTCCTCCTTAGAATACTCCAAGCTGTACTCTTTCTTCAATTCAGCCACTGGGGCCTTCAAGAAATCTAGATTATAATCTGGGTGCTTTTTCTCGATGCCAGAGATAATATCTGAGGTGATCTCGACAAACATCACGTTGGAGTGGATCTTGAAGTCGTTAGAAGCCTTGTACTATACTACCGCCTCCTCATATGCAGTAAGGTCATTTTCACGACCACGACGCTCCAACTCTCTGCCTGGTCGAGCTTTGACCTTTCCATTGACAAAAGACTCTCCAAGTCCTCATTCTTCCTCTTTAAGCTCTCCAACTAGACTCGGAGATGGGCAGCTTCATCCCTGAAAATGGCGAGGTCCTGTTCTTTGTCATGAAGGGCTTTCTCAGCCTTCTCCTGAGCTTTGCCTACTTTTTCATAATTCTCCATCTCCTTCTGACAGTCATCATTAAGCTGACGAAGCCGGAGAGCTACTTGAGTCTCTAGAACATTTGCACAAGCTGTCATTGCTGACACCGAATGGACAAGGTCGAGAGTGGAGAGGGACTTGGAGTAGTCGGCCCACTTTTGTGACCAAGGCCGAGGAAGGCTCATCATCGTGTCTACGACCTGAGGACGAAGCTTTATTAGATCTACTTTTTAGGGCCTCCTCATCATACTATAAGCAAGTAAGGCCTTAGGCCGCTTGACTTTAGATTTTTCCAGCATAGCAGGGCGAGCTGGATGGGCAGATAGGAGTAGGTTTTTGGCAACCTCTCCCTTTGGAAGGAGGTGCTGCTCCAACAGCTGCAGAGCTGGGGGGAGTAGGAGACCTGGCATCTTGAAGGGCAGGTCTTTCTGGACCTCTCGCCTCTTGGGCGCTGGCTCTTGAGCCACGACTTCGGCTTGGTTGAGTTTTCTCTTTCCAGCTGCCTTCTCCTTCTCTTTTCTCTTCTCCTCCTTCCTCTTTAGGGTTGCGGTTACTTGTTCTACAGTCCTCATTCTTCTCTTCTCAGCTTCCCAAATAGCTCATTTCTGGGACTTGGAGAAGCGTTCTTTCCCTACATGATAAAAAATAAAGTGTCAGCTCGATATGGAGTGGGATACTAAAAGTTAAATGTAAACGGGCTGCGTTTTACAGTTATTGGGATGCTAGGGGATGTACTCTCCTTCCTTGACAGAGAGATCGTTTTTAATGAGGTTTTCATCCTCAACCAGGTCGCTCGCACAGCATCTACCTCTCCGACGAATGGCGAGGTTAAAAGCAGACCTTGTTCAAAACCTACAAACAAAGGAAGAATATTAAATTAGGTCAAATAGGTCGAAGGACAAAAATATGGGACGGTACCCCATCTCGTGCCACAGAATGAGTTGTCCGTTTTGGGCCTAGCCATTACGATTTTGCTCTTGGGTTCTACCTAAAATACCTCATATCAGATGGAGTGGATCTCTTAACTTAAGAACTGGTCTTCTTTTCTCTACCCAAGCGATGTGAGATTGAAGCTTTCACAATCACCCCACCTACAGAGGCCCAACATCTTCATTGGCCACACTTTCGGTTGGGCTCTACTCTGATACCATCTGTAACGACCTGCTCCACTTTGATATGATATTATCTGTTTTGGGCCTAGCCCGCACGGTTTTGCTCTTGGATTCTACCCAAAAGGCCTCATGTTTGATGGAGTGGATCTCTTAACTTAAAAACTAGTCTCTTTTTCTCTACCCAAGCGATGTGAGATTGAGGCTGTCACACAATCAACGTTTTCCACCCAGTTGGAGAGACCTGAGTGGGATCTACGTTAAGGTATTATAGATGCTCGGCCACTGTCCTTGGGATTGGGGGCCTAAACTCTACCTCAAGCATCCGGATGTTCATTGCCACTCAACCCTGTGGGGGCAATGAGCTTGTTTGCCCTCATAGGAAACCCACAAGTCCACTTGATCAGGCACCCTGAATTTCTGCCTGACCTCATGCAGCTCGTCTTATATGATTTTTGAAGGGAAGTGTTTGGCCATCCACACCACGTCGGGTCTAATCACAGCAAGTCGCCTCCCACTTGGGCCCACTAGAGTAGACGTGGAGGAATTGCCAGTCCTGGCCACTGTGACCTCGACCAATGGGATAGCCTAAAGGGCGAGCTGGCCCTCATCCTCTTTGTCCCAATCGACATCGTAACCCTTATTTTTTGACACTTCCTCCTCCGACCAGTTGACCTCAACCTCAACTTGCCTAGATCTCCTAGGGCTTGTGACCCCTTCTCCTCAGACTCAGACCACTGTGGGTTAACCTTGATATTCTCCCCTACATCCTCTATCATAGACTCGCCGTTATCTGCCATTGTTGAAATCCTTGAGAAATCTACAGTCACCACTCTTCGAAAGAAATCCCCAGAACTAATTCCCCAAACTCACTAATCCTCAAAGAAGAAACAACAAAAGAAAAAATTACCTTCTCCAGAGAGCGGTGAAGAGCTTGAAAGAAATTACTCTTGAGGGCAGACGTTGAATGCGAAGAGAAGCGGTAACAAGGTAGCGTTTTCTGAATGAAAATGTCGAAGGCTTGAAGTGTGAAGAAGAAGGAAGGGAGAGGAATGGGGGAAGGAGGAGTTATATAGGGAGACAAGGGAGTCTCGGGAACCGCAAACGTCAATCATCATTGATGATTGACGCTTGCCCACCTTTTCGAAACTTATCGACTAACCTACAAATGATACATGACATATGTAGCAAAGGATAACGATTCAAATTCAAAATATTCGATGGTAGCGTACATGACAAGCTCGTAGCAAACAACCTTCAGGGGCGCTCCTTTCCCAGAGCTCAAAGCAATGCCCTTGAGGGGGTTATTTGTTTATATCCCATGTATCAGGCCGTAGTCAATGGCCTCTAGGTCAAACATCCGACCCACCAGATCGTGAGTTGGTCAATTGGTCGTTACTCCCAACCCCTGTAATCCAGGTCGCTTACCCAGCGACTTGAAAAATTTTTTACTTAAGCACTCCTGCAGGATCAGCTCGCCAGGTCGCTCGGCTATCTCAGCTCGATGGCCGAACAACCTAGAAGGCGGCGTAATCACAGTGCAACTTGCAAGCCAACTTGCATGCCTTATCACTTGAGAGTTTATGTGATAACCACATTTAATGTCAAGGCAGATTTTGACATCAATAAGGCCCATTTAATGATTTAAGTTTGTTTTATTTATTTATTATTGTTTATATCATTATTATTAATTTTTTAATATATATTTTTATGTAATTTTTAAGTACAAATGTGATATTTTTATTTTCATGTGTGACTTATTATTTTTATATGCAACTTTTTAATTAAATGTGATATTTTTCAATCAAACATGACTTATGAAAGTTATATTTGTATTACTATATAATAATTAAAAAGTAACATATAAAAAGTCATATTTATGTTACCATTGACTTAAAAAGATTCAAATAAAAAGAATTACATTTAAATGAAGAATCACATTTTGTGTTAATATCTATTTTAAAAGTCACGTATATTTAAAAAGTCACATCTAAAAGTCATATTTGCATCACTTTCGTATAAAAAAATCACATATGAAAAATGCAAATTTAATTAAAACGTTACATGTAAAAGTCATATTTTCAGTTACAATTACAATAAAAAGTCACATATATATGTTTAGAAAAGAATCATATATTCGTAAATAGCCGCATGTCAAAAGTCACATTTGTGATAATATTAAATTAGAAAGTGACACATAAAATAATCAATTACTTAGAAAGTCCCGTGTTATATATGTGACTTTTTTAAGTAATAAGCCACACATATAAAAAGTAATGTTGAACTCGAAGGTCACATTTTTATAGCAAATTAAAAAAGTACATTTAACTAAAAAGATATATATATATACACACACACGCATATACAAAGTTTAGTACGTAAAATTGTAGGTGAATAATAATAATAATCATAAAATATTCAAAAAATAATAATCTAATATAAATTAAAAATAAAGATTACACGTGGAGAAGGTTTTGCACGTATATTTCAAAATGTATCACTTTTGTAGTACCCTACAAAGTTCTTCTTTTTGTAGTCATTTTATTCAATGGCATTTACAAGGCCTGATGGGCCTATATAAAATACAGTCAACGCTAGACGCGGACAAATCAGGACAAATAAAAGGATAATAAATCTGCAAACAAACCAGGTTCTTGAATGTCATAAATTGCAGAAGATAAAATGAAACTCTTAACAGATTAATTATTCCATTCCAAAACATAATGAAGACGGCCAACCAAACATAATCCCCAACTACATGATAAGGTAAATGATAAAACGAAAAAGTCGCAGAAAATTACCAACGGAAAAAATAAAATAAAATAAAATAAAAACCAAGAGTTTGAAGCAAACATGATGTCAATTTTTAATTCTTCTCTTGTTTTATAACCTGTCAAACTTTGGTAGTAGACTACCCTAGAGACAGATCCATATCATCTTCATTGTCTAAACTTTCACTCCCAATGTAAAGACGCCTCTTCAGCGGCGTTTTTGCAATTGACGTGACTTCATTGTCTTTAACCAAATCCTCATTAGCCATGAGCGTTGTTTCATCTTCTTCCTTGTCATTGACAATTGGTTTAACTACAGGGTCAGTCCTCCTGCACTTATTTATTAAAACAGGATCATTAGACGTAGGCTTGACAATATAAATATGAGTAATGCTATATAGCAATACTGGTGCTTGACACCATATCAATGTGGTATTAAATGATAAGTTAAATTAAGTGAGTCATTTATTCATTCATTTAATTTCACTTATCATTTCATGCCATATTGGTTGCCACCTAGGCTGGTGCTAAGCACCACTAGTGCTACATAATATTATTCTATAAATATTGTCACTTCCACTGATATTTCACTCTTGGACATGTACTTCAAATAGTAATTCCTTCCCAACAAACCATCAAAATCAAAAGGGAACGATGGTTTCGTAACAACCTTTCCCTTGAACATTGGGTCCCAACATTTGCAGCAGTCTCCTGATATAAAAATATATGTATCCATTAAATCTGGCTCAAAAAAAATATGCATATTGGTTAAAAAAATTATTGAATCAAAATCATACTAAATTAATGCGATCAAGAATATCAGTAGAATCTTTCCCGACTAAAGCTCGGCACACTTCATCCCAAATAATAAGTTGCACTGAACTTCTACCATCACACACATTTAAAATAACTTTGAACTTAATTCTCTGCTCAGTACAACCACATGTGTCACATATGAAAACATCCTTTGGTTTGGGAACTTTTTTCTTGCAATCATCACGGCTTATAAAAAACCAGCCAGACTCCTCAGTAAACCCAGAATTTGACCCAACGACAAAGACAAAATGTTCCTAAACATGTTAACACATTAAAAAATGTCATATAAGTTATAAACTGCTCTTAAATAGTAAACAAAGCTTCTGATTTAATTAAAAACATGCTATTGCAGAGAAATACTACCTCTTGAAACATTGGTATGATTGTCAAAGTGACACACTCACAAGCTTTATTATCGACCTCATGTTTAAGCGTCTGGCACAAGTGGCCAGACAATTGGCTCATGTGATAAGAATTCTCAAGTGTATCCAGTGGGAGACGTAAGAAAAAGGAAAAAAAAACCAATAAATTGGCAAGATAGACAAAAGATTAAAAAAATTGAAATTACAAAAACCATAGATTAACAAAGGCTAAAACTTTTACCCATATCTGAAGTCATCAATCTCCTTCACGGGGCTATTGACCAATAGACAGGTTGCGTTATTGATTGAGTTCATGACACCAACCTCTTAAGTTAAAAATAATATAAATTACAAATAAATATTTAATATACAGGAAAAAAAGTATGCATTGAATATATAGATAGTCTACACATTATAAAATAAAATACAAACCTAAACTTGTTGGAACGACACTATTGTAAGATAACAATTAGAGGTTTAGTTCTAGCGACCTCAATATAATGATTCGTATTGACAGCATAATTATCCCAGAGAATGCAGCAAAGATGATTTTTCCTACAAAGATAAACAAAACAGTCAGCAAAGAATTAAGTATAGTGGACTGAGACATATATTGGATGGTTGAAAAAACTTTAAAAAGTGGAAAGATAAACCATCAAACAAATATTACTCTAGGTCCTCCAAATGCACTTCCAAAAGTTTAGTGCCGGTTTTACTCAAACGAAATCGAGGTCTGTCTCCAACTTCAGACACAACTCGTCCAATAACATCTATAATTAAACGGAACATAACTAAAAAGTAGACTTTTAAAAATATTTGATAACAAAACGTAGGGAAAGAAACTGCCTATCAAACAGGGGTATCTTGTTAGAATGCTTCGACAACTTAATGTCTGTAAAAGGCCTAAAGTTAAAGACATTGGCCGGGAAGGACGACCAACGGTAGGCACAACACTTGTTCTTTCAATAAAAAAATAGCCTGCAAGCGTGGTCTGTAGCGGGGAACAGAGAACATTTCTATGATATATAAATCTCTCACATATAGCATCATCAAATCTCTTTATAGGGAACCTTTTGTGGTGGCCTGAATTCTATGACCCTGTGAGAAAATATTGAATAGAAAATAAGTGCCAACAATCTGATTCTAAATAAACTGAAAAATTATTTTCAGCAATATGAGTGTGAGAAATACAAAACTAATGATTAAGTAGCCAAAAATACACAAATACAGTAAAACTTAATGAACGTCTCAAGAATTAAGTCATACAATACAAAAAATTTCACTCAGGTCAGTAAGCATCAACAAATCATTTCCGAATAAAACAAAAAATTATTTTCAGTTGTATGAGTAACACAAAATAATAATAATAATAATAATAATAAATAAAATTAATGAATGTATCAAAAATTAAGTCATACATTACTACAAATTTCACATAGAGCAAAATATATCTGGAATATTCAATAAGCATAAATAACCCATTTCTGAATGAAACAAATTAAAAATTATTTTCAGTAGTATGAGTAACCAAAAAAAAATAAGTCAACCACGGTGATTTAAGGAGCCAAAAATGTACAAATAGACTAACACTAAATGAACAAATAAGAAAGCAGGTAAATAGCACTAAAAATTTCGGCAAGGGCAAAGCATAAACGGTAACTAATTCAATCAAAAAGATGTTAAAACGTACCGCCCTATTCACGAAAACAAATTCAACTTCTATTCCCGTTGTCAATCCCTTGAGCCATCCACTTAATAAAACAACGCATTTTTAGGCACCATTCCATTCAGTTTTTGTTAACTGCCTTCACAGCGTGCTCTCTAGCCATGATTGTTGAGCTCTAAGGAAAAGCTTGAAGGAAAGTACTCTGTAGAAAATATATGAAAACGAAGTCGAACCAGATATTGTAAAAAATCACAAGCCATGATATATATATATATATATATGAGGAATTTTACACGTGGTACCTATCTAAGCTATAAACCCCCTACACTTATAGTCTGGATGTATGCACGCATACATACATGCATAATAATATGTCAGCGGGTAGAAAAAATAAAATTCTCAATATATATATGTAATGATGCACGGCAGTAGGATAAAATAGGAAAATAGGTTGAACCTACAAATCCCGGTTTCATCGGGTTTAAAAGAGCAATTGAATATTTTTTCGAGTGATATGATAATTAGAATTAGGGATCTGACAATTTCAAATTTGCTGCGAAAGAAGAAATAATTTTGCGGAAAATCATCAAGCAAGATAAGAATCACAGATCAAGCATTGATATGGTGATAGGAATTAAAATTGGAAAGACGACGGGGAGACCAATGATGAACGAAGATGGAAGGCATAGAGAGGATGAGAAATTCTAAGGAGGTGAGACCTTTCCCTTACAGAGAGACCTCCTACACACATGATCCCATGTTATGGGCCCCCTGATCCCCCAATAACAGGGGGCCATATGTAGGAGGCCTCCTCTCCATAGCCGGACCGAGGATGCGTGATTTATGGAGGTAATCTGAACTAAGAGACAACTATGGGATAAATCACAATAATAATTAATTAAAATACAAATAAAATAAAATAAAATCCATAAATAAATAAAGAAAAGAAAACTATATTAAGTAAAGATGGTAAACTATATGAAGTAAAGAGGCAGCGTATAAGAATTGTACCACAAAATAGCCGTACTTGTAGCCATCGCACCAAAAAAAATATGGGAAAAATGTGGTACTAAAGGTACAATTACTTTAGTTTTGGTGGGAAAATGATGCAACAGGAAAAGCAAAAAGATAGAAAGGGAAAACCTATTTTAGAAGAACTTAGAATTAATATTTATTTAGAAGTCGTATTTGTTATTTATTTATTTATTTATTTTCTTGACTTTGTTGACAAGTTAGGGTTTTACTAGAATTAGGTTATTTTGAACCCTATAAATATAGGGCTTATTTCATTGTATTGATCACCCTACTTTTATGAATAAATATTATTTCAAGAATTCCTCTTGATTTTTCTCAAGAACTTGCGAGTTCTTATCTTAAAAACTTGTAGGTTGTTTGAGCTTGCGAGCTCTCCTTTTGGTTCGACATCAATTTTGGTATGAGAGCAAGTCGTCTCCTTTGGCCTATTTGGTGTTACAAGTGTTTGTCGAGGTAATCAGTACGCTTTTCCCTAAATCCAACCTCCATTAAACCCTAAATACTCCTACAGTAATTACCCCCTTCCACTTCCGTCAAACCCAAAAACACATACGATCGTCATCTACTTAGTAGTTTCCTCGTCTTGCTTTTTGTTAGTTTATCAAAAAAAAAAAAATAAACAAACACAGTAACTTTGTCTAGATATTTCTTAGTTATTTAAAAAAAAAAGTCGGGAAAAGAAAATTTATGGGCAAAACAGTGACGAGTCAATCCCTAATCCGATCCAAGGGAAACACAAGCCCACAAACACCAGCCACAACACCATCCAAAACAGCCCACGAAATACCAAGTCCATAAACACTAGCCAAAAAAATATAGCCCACATACACAAGCCCAATAACCAGCCAGCCCAAAACATCACCTCCTCCATCCAAAGTGTCTGTACCTTTGACAATCCGTCCGCCATTGCAGCTCAAGGTCAACAGCCAAAAGCCTAAGGCCTACTGCCATCTGTTTGCCAACTCACGCCACCACGTTCCCGCCGCCGCCACGCCGATCTTCTACCTTACTGCGTTCTTCTTTGGAGTTCACACCAACCTCTACTGGTTCTGCCGTGCGTCTGCAACTCTGCCACGCCACCTCGCCTCTTCTGCCGTCGTTGCCACTCCTCTTCTATCGTCGCTGCCACGCCGGTCCTACTCTGTGAGTCATCGCTACTGCTTCGCTGGAGTTACTGCCGCTGCCTCTGCCCTGCTGACTCTGCTGTTGCTCGGCTAATTCTGCTCCACCAGTTCTGCAGTCTGCCCAGCCACCGCCGTCACCAACTCTCCTCCACATGAACTTTTTGATTTAGAAGTGTTCAAATCCGGGTTCTGAAATTCTACAAATTCTTACTGAAAATAATTCACGGGATTGTTAATGCTTGTGTTTGTTGCTCTGCTGCCTTTACTGCTGCTTTTGTCCTTCCGCTTCAGTTCCACAGTTCGATTGCTCAAACCGAAAATATGAGAGGTAAACTGGAAACTCATTGTGTGAGGTTAGGATTCTTATCTGCTTATATATTGATTATTGCACTTTTATTTAAGTGTTAATTTGATTTAAGTAGTAGTACTAGTTTCCAAGCATCTTTTATTTTTGTTTTCTATTTAGTTCATTTAATTTTAAATATTTAAAAAAAATAGTTACAGCAAAAGATGTTGAAACGATGCATAAAAGTCTAGAAGGAGTAGTTGCGGACCTTAGTCTAGATTTGGAAACCGTTAAGACTAATGTGACTAAAATAAAACAAAGTGTCCAAACTATACAAGATGACCTTAGACAACTTACCATAGCTATTGGAAAACGTCCTATGGAGGACCAATCTGAACTCCTACAGTTGATAATGCTCCCACAACTACACTTCCCAATCCTCCTCAAAATCAGGTCCCTAGACGAACTGATCATAATCCACAATTCCAAAATCCTCATGTACCACTCTATGCTCCTCAACAACCTGAAGCCTTTAGACATGCTAAGGTTGAAGCTCCTAAATTTGATGAGACATTAGACCCTGAAATCTTCCTTGAATGGCTAGACTAAATGGATGACTTCTTTAGGTGGTACAACTTGACTGATGAGCAACGTATTCGCTTTGCGAATATGAAGCTTGTCAAATATGTGAAAAGATACTGGCAATCCATTTCCCGCCATCGCGAGTAAATCGGAATGCCAATCACCACTTGGGTAGAAATAAAAGCTAGGCTCACTGAAAAATATGTTCCATACTTTCATAGAACTCAACTCGTGGACCATCTCCTTAACCTCAAACAACAAGCCAACTCCGTTAGTGATTACATGACTCGTTTCACCAATCATATGTATCGAGCTGAGCTTAACGAGTCTGCCGATGTCACTGTTACTCAATTTCTTAATGAGCTAAGACTTGAGTTTAAGCATGAAGCTCTTTTACATAGTCCAGAAACTTTAAATGAGGCATTTCATAAAGCTCTTGAATATGAGTGATACTTTCGATCTCCTTATGCTCATGAAGTAACTCAGCCTTTTTCAAGGCCCTCTTAACCCCCACTACTAATGGGTCAGTCTCTTTCCCAACTTGACAGCCAAGTGGGTCTCCTCAAAGTCGACCTACAAATGGGTCTTTCCAAAATCGACCTAATAATGGGTCAATTCAAAACCGACCTACCACTAGGCCTTATCCCACTCGATCTTCGAATGGATCAACTTTAAACTCTTCTGTGGGTCCCTGAAATCACGGTTAAACCGCTTTCCCTAACTCCAACCGTCCTCTTTTCTAAAATTGTTTGCCATCACTGCCACAATAAGGGTCACATCGCTTCCCAATGTCCTCTTAGGAATCTTGTACTTGAACAAGAATCCCCTTTGCTTACTCAAGATGATGAATGTTATAATGTAGATCCCATTGACCCTTCTGAAGATGAACTTGACCAGGCTGAGGATATGAGGAAGAAGAATGTGTCATCTCCGTTATGAGGTGTATCCTTTCCACTCTTGTTGATTCCCATTCTTGGAAGAGAACTTCAATTTTCCAAACCTGGATTCTTTGCAACAACCATTCTTGCAAACTTGTCATTGATGGGGGTAGCACAATGAATGTCGTGTCTAAGTTCATTGTTAGCAAGTTTGGCTTCAAAACCGAACCTCACCCACATCCTTTCAAAGTGGCATGGGTTAACCAAACCACTTTACCAGTAACAGAACAGTGTCTTGTCCTCCTCCAATTGTGACCACACTTCTCTGAGAATATTTATTGTGATGTCCTACCCATGGACGTTGCACATATTCTTTTGGGTCGTCCTTGGTTGTATGATCATGATGTTATGCAGTATGGGTGTGACAATATCTATGAGTTTATGCACCAGGGAAAACCAATCCTTCTCAATCCTGCAAAACCAGTCAATCCTTCCCAACTCTTAGATCATAAGCAAAAACCCAAACACTCCACTTCTTCAAAACTTGATCACCGTATCCAAATTGTCTTCATGCTTGTAGCCAAAGCTATCTCTTCTTCCTCCCCAGAACCACCCACGTTTTTTCCTTTTGAGATCCAAACCTTGTTCAAAGAGTTCCAGGACATTGCCCCTAATGATCTCCCATATGAGTTACCTCCTCTGCGAGATATTCAACATGCTATTGATCATATTCCTGGATCTCAACTGCCTAATCGGCCCCATTATCAGATGAATCCTAGTGAATAGCCGAGTTGAATAGGCAGATTCATGGGTTATTAACTAAAGGCTTCATTCGCCATAGTCTTAGCCCTTGTGCGGTACCTGTTATGCTAACACCCAAGAAAGACCATTCTTGGCGCATGTGTGTAGACAGTCGTGCCATCAACAAAATCACCATCAAGTATCGTTTTCCTATCCCTCGTCTAGATGACATGCTAGATGAGTTGGCAGGGTCCAAATGGTTCTCTAAGATTGATCTCTGTAGTGGGTACCACCAGATTCGTATTCGCCCTGATGATGAGTGGAAAACTGCTTTCAAAACTCAAGATGGTCTGTACGAATGGTTAGTCATGCCTTTTGGAATGTCTAACGCACCTAGTACATTCATGAGAGTTATGACCCATGTTCTTAGACCTTTTATAGGGAAATTTCTTGTCGTCTTCTTTGTTGACATCTTGATCTATAGCCGTTCCAAAGAAGAACACTTACATCATCTAGAAGAAATATTTCTTACTTACATCATCTAGAAGAAATATTTCTTACTTTGAGAACTGAAAAGCTGTATGTGAACCTTAAGAAGTGCTCTTTCTTGCAATCTCAAGTTCTCTTCTTGGGCTTCATCATTTCTGACCAAGGTATTTCCACTGATCCATCCAAGATCTCAGTTATTCGTGATTGGCCTGAGCCGAAAACATTAACTGAAGTTCGAAGTCTTCATGGATTAGCTTCCTTTTATCGGAGATTCATTCGAGATTTTAGCTCTATCATTGCTCCCATCACCAAGTGTATGAAACAAGGTGATTTTACATGGACCCCTTCTGCTAAAAAAGCCTTTCAACTTATTAAGAAAAAATTAATTGACGCTTCTATTTTGCGCCACCATGATATGTCTAAAGTTTTTTAGGTTTCGTGTGATGCGCTCGGATGGGTGGTGTATTGAATCAAGAAGGCCATCATGTAGCCTATTTTAGTGAAAAAATGAATGAGGCTCAACAAAGGTACTCCACTTATGATAAGGAATTCGATGCCATCATCCAGTCCGTTCGACATTGATGATATTATTTATTGCCTACCTTCGGAAGATACTTGGCTGGAAAGGTCGCCCACCTTCGGAAGATACTTGGCTTCCTGACGATGAGTTGTGACAGTTAGATGCACCATTGCTAGAGGAATACTTGGATCGTAACTCGCCGGAGTCGAGTTCTTTTTCGCCGGGGGGAAATGATGCAACAGGAAAAGGAAAGAGATGGAAAGGGAAAACCTATTTTAGAAGAACTTAGAATTAATATTTATTTAGAAGTCGTATTTGTTATTTATTTATTTATTTATCTTTTTATTTATTTTCTTGACTTTGTTGACAAGTTGGAGTTTTACTAGAATTAGGTAATTTTGAACACGATAAATATAGGGCTTATTTCATTGTATTGATCACCCTACTTTTATGAATAAACATTATTTCAAGAATTCCTCTTGATTTTTCTCAAGAACTTGCGAGTTCTTATCCTAACAACTTGTGGGTTGTTTCAGCTTGCGAGCTCTCCTTTTAGTTCGACATCAGAAAAATGCGGGCTAAAGGTGCAGCTACTTTAGCTTTATAATAATATATATTTATAATATATATATATTACATTCAGTGTTCTAAAAAGCGAGTCTAGGCGCCACTTAGGCACGAAGCGGCACCCCTACGCCTCGCTTTGGCTATAAGAGGGGAAAAAGCTGTCAACAAAAATTGCCAACTGCCTAGGCGCGCTTTTTGATGCTTAGGCGGCATTGAACCTTTTAACTTCACATGGCTACTTCTTTTGTTAATAAAATTTTTAAACTTAAAGAAAAACGCAAGTACCAAGACAATCATTAATTTGCTTCAAAGACTATAAAATTTCCTTTACACAATCACTTCCACAAAGGCCGAGCTTATTGATAAACCTCAATCATATTTCCTTCTTACAAAACTTTCAATGTGGGACAATCAAAAAATTAGAGCAATACCGCTAAATCTCTTTTTCAAGTTGGAATTTTTGTAGCCACTAAACTTCTTTAAAAATCATTCATACCGCTAAATCTCTTTTTCAAGTTGGAATTTTTGTAGCCACTAAATTTCTTTAAAAATCATTATTTTATATAGATATATATATATATTTTTAGTAATAGTCAAGAGCAATTGTATTAATATATAACTAGATTTTTTTCACCCATGTATTGCACTTGTAGAGTTACTGTATACCTTCATATCAAAATTGATGTGTGAGTGTGGATATCATGTCATAAATAAAGTATAATATACTAGTTACATTATATAAAATTACGAATTGATATGCAAATGTTAAAATGCCTAACTTCATAATTCTGGTCTCCTCCAAATACGTCGCGCAAGTTCACACGTCCAACCTGTATAAAGTTGTAATAATTAGCAGTCAAATAATTAGGGATAATAATTTGACTCATCAACCCATAAAATCATGGAGACCTGCCTCTAATAGGATTGATCTGCCACACCTAATCGGGGCAAAAAGACGGGATTAGAGCAACATTGTCTGTCCCGCTATAGGTCCAGGACAAGTGCGGGTCAAGTTGGACCCACCCCATATACCCGTCACCCACCAAGCATTTTTCTTTTTTTAATAAATTTAATTCTAAAAATGTATCTTAGAGTTGGCTATTTGACCCATTGACCCATAAATCCGTGGCAATTTATTTTTATTTTTTTATTATATTATTTTTTTGAAATGATTTTTCTATTGAATTGAAAGAATCATGTCATTATATTAGTTAGAGTCCCTTTCAAGCACTTTCTGGAAGTTTTGTTAAAAAACTTCCTTCCTATATGGCATACATAGATGCATGCCATGTGGATTTAAAATACACTTGGTTTAGACTTGAAATACACATGGCTTGAATCCGTGCATGCCACAGGGGGTGCGAAGTTTTTTAACAGAACTTCAGGAAAGCGCTTGAAAATTTTCTATATATTATTTAATGTTGGGAACTTCAAAATTCCAAATAAAGGTTTTGTTTTATTCTACGGTCATTAATTAATAATGCATTGCACATAACATTAATTGAAAGAGAAAAAAATTCATGAGTCCTTTCATGGGTTGTGGTGGCGTCCAGCCCCACCCCATGACCTGACCTGTCTTGACCCGCCCTATGAATTTGTAGATTTAGGGCTTCTCAGGGGTGACTTCAAGACTCGTAGGGTGGGTCTAAGGTATGGCTAACCTACGCCAAACCCGCCCCATTGCCATCCTTACAAATAATCATATCACAGTCAACTATTACAATTATGAGTTTAGCCTCTCACTCATACGTTGTACGGGAAGACTAATTTTAAAAAAAAGTTCAATAATAATGAATAATAAAATATTCGAAAACAAAAGCAATAAATATACAATTTTGATTTAGCATTTGACGCATTAATTTAATTTTTTATTAATACTATATTAATAGATATCCGCTTATGTACTCGATCAATGCTTTACTATGCTTCACTTTTAAATCATCCAACTTATTTAATATTATTAGTTAACAGTCTAATAATACGTATCGGGCATGTATATAGCCGTATTCACTCAATACTCGTTCAGATAAAAATTTTCATACTAATGAGAAAGTACCCTTCCGACGTACTCTTTTTATAAGTAAAATTCAAAATTGATAGTTATAATTAAAATATTAAATAGGGATATATTTGTAAAGAAATGCTAGTTAAACATTTTAATATAAAGGGAGACTATATATGTGAGACATCTTACAAAAGAAAATAAGATCAGATAATCGGAATGGAGGGAGCAATTTTTTTGGGCAGTTCCTTTTGTTCTTGTGGATTTCATGTCTTTTTATTTGCAAAAGTTTCGCACATTATGTGTTTTTAACTAATGGTGTTGTCACGCCCCCCAATTTTAACAATAGCGGAAGCATTTAAGTGTATATATCTCGATTTAAAATCTAGGACGAGACTTTACAAATATAATTCAAATGTATTGAGACGCTTTCACTGCGCACTCTGATAATTAAGTGTATTGTGGGACACACACACCGAAGCCTCAATTACATACATGTATCTTTTCCACCTTTGGGACGATCCGACCACATAACTTTAATTTAATACCTACAGGATTGTAGAAGATGGGGGTGAGTACAGAGTACTCAGTGAATAATAACATGCATTGGCTCATAATGGAAAACAACGCAAGAAAGATCAACAGATGACAAAGATACAAATCTTCGGCACATCACTAGTTTAGCCTCTACCCGGAAGCCATACGATACAAATATACAAATAACCAAGACCACACAATAAGGTCATAGAACCATAAAGCAATATAAATACAATTCAAACACGGGTAGATAGCGCCACTAGCAATGCCTAAAAGCAAGTAACAATCATTTATCCAAAGCAATGGTGCACCGTCAATCATTAAAGGTCAATTACAATTAAAGGAAGGCACAAGTTCCAAAAGAGAGAGATCCAAGATATAAAAGAGAATAAGAGAGCCAAGGGATTGAAAAGGATATAACCAATACATGTGTTACTTACCTTTTTAGTTTTCTCAAAGATGACTTAAATAATTCTTTTGGAATTAATTTCTCACTTGTCTCCCAATTTCCTCACACGCCAAAGCACGTAACGATCTTTTTTTTATTCATTTTCTTGTATTACAAATTGGAGACAATGCATATGTTTATATGGGATTGGAGGACGGTGGTGGGTGCTTGGAAAAAGCCTTGATTCATTTGCCTGCTTATAGGGTTAAGATCGAATTGTATTTAAATGGCATTTCAAATCGATAGATCGAAAATTAATTATAAAAATGGCATGTCTTAACACTTGGCAAAACTTAACCCTATTTATTAATTACAAAATTAACACATGTTTTATAACTTAGCAAAAATAACTAATCCATTATTTAGGAAAATGACAATTGTTCTTATACTTGGCAAATCTAGCATCCTCCATTAATAGCATATCTCTTATAATTTAACAAAGTTTATTGGAAATTTCCGCGGGATGTTACAGGTGTGATGCAAATAAATAGATTTTTATTGTACAAAAAAGAGAATAAATCAGTTGATTTCTCCAAGTTATTTTGAACCAAGTTCCCATTTATAATATAAGTTATTTTAGAATATCTTTCCAAGTTATTCTAAAATAAATTTTGGTTTCCATATTATGAAGAACACTAGGAAGGAAAATTTTGAAAATCAAACAAACATAAATAATAAATAAATAGAGATAATACTAGATAATTAGTTTATAATACTTTCATTTTCAAATAATTTAGTAGTAGGAAGAATAATTCTAAAAAATACTAATTCATAAGAAATTGAACAATTACTCGCCATCAAATTTACTTCTATAGCGAATAATAAAAAATTGTAAAAACTCATAATTATATATAAATGCTTAAAAAATAGAAATGAGCAAACTAAAATAAAAAAGGAATATAAAGAACTAATAAACTAATATAAATTATTGAAAACTCTTGATGAATATCCAAATAAGAAAAATTAAAATTTTAAAACTCGAAAATGAGGCTTACAGGTTTTCCAATTTTTTTTAATTTAGTTTTAATGTAGGTGTTCTATTTTTTGCATTATCTAATTTAGTGAGTTAATTTTACGTTAACGAAACTACACTATTTCCAAATTGTTCTATATTCGGAAGACTTTCACTAAGAAACCTCATCATAGAGATCAATAGTGGCTGAGTTTTAATTTCCTTAACAAAAAATAGTTTTTTTATTTACATATCTAGAATTTTATGCATGGCAAGGAGCAACGTAAAATTTTTGTGGACAATAATTTTAAAAAGTTTATTCAATTTGAACAACAGTAAGGAAAAATACGTAAAACGTAATTGCCACGTACCCTGTAATAACCACGTCATGTTGCACATATATATAATCACTACTCCCGTACAATATATGAAAGTGTTACATAAACTGTCACGATTTTGAGAAAATTTAATTTAATTTTATGATTTCCATACAATCTACGACACTAAATAATTATAAATAATAATGATATAATATAAATAATAATATAAAAGTGACTTTTTTGGGGTTTGTTTTTCATAGATTCAAGGGCTCTAAAAAATGAAAAATTGAAAATTATATGAAGATAAAATTTTGTGTTTTTATATGGAGTGGAATTATGGAATGAATTTTGAAAATTATAGGGAAAAATATATGTAAGCATAGTAATTCTCAAGAAAGGTGCGTCTTTAAGGGCAAAGAAGAATTTCGTGATTATTCTATTAATATTTTAGCAGTTCGTTTTTTAGACATATTATATTCATTGACAGAGCATTAGTTTCATTCACTTATTATGAGAATTACTATACTTTCATAAATTAAATAAATAAAATAATTTGGTTTCCATAGATTCAAGGAGTCTAAGAATGGGAAAAATATATGAAAGCACAATAATTCAAGGGAAATGTGCGTTTTTAAGGGCAATTTATGTTAATTGACGGAGCATTAGTTTCATTCACTAATTATGAGAATTACTATGCTTTTATAAATTAAATAAATAAAATAAAAAAATAAAACTAATTGGGACCATCTGTAGAGGTAGCAAGCCGACCTAAATCATTGTGCAATATCATGATAACACATCCCAAATTATTGTGCAACATCATGATGAGGTCAACAAAATTATGGATGGGAAGAATTACAATTGAGAATCTAAATCCAATTGAAAACTCTTATATTATATTATATTATATTATATTATATTATATTATATTATATGATTATTGTGCAACATTATAATGATGTCAGCAAAATTATGGGTGGAAAAAATTACAATTGAGAATCTAAATCCAATTGAAAACTCTTGTATTATATATTATATTATGTTACTAGAATTTGTAACATTGTAATAATTTTTCTAAGGAAAATTGTTTGGATTTATAAAATGTTTATTGACTCTATTTGAGTTATTGACCCTATTTGAGTTATATGCTATTATTATATGCAAAATATATATACACACACGTGGAGAATTGATGTTTATACATCTTCTCATTTATTTAAGTGGTTTTCTTATTTATAAAAAGTGTGAAAATAGTTTTCTTACTTTTATTTTAAGTGGTAAATATTATTTATTTTTGAAATTACATCATTTTTGTAAGATTTAATCCCTATAAATGTATAATAAAGTAGGAATTATCCATCTTTTGCCTTTTGAAAATATCAAAATTGTATCGTAAAATTGTTGAAATTATAAAGTAAATATAATATTTATAATATTACATTTATTTTCCAATTTAGGATACATAATCCAATTATTTAATAATTTTAGATTGATTAAAAAAAGAAACGTTTTTTAACGCTTAAGCGCAACCTAGCGAGCTTAAGCTCGCAATACTTGAAGCTCCACGCCTACACTTTTTTCGATTCACACTTTTTAAATTACTGATTATATTGATCTAACACAAGACATGTCAAAGATAGACTTTCATGTATTGGCAGGATATCTCCTATCCCTCAACCTTGATCACTAGCCGGAAACACATGATATAGTTAGGGGAATGCTGTAATAGTGTTTTTCCCCCATTTGTAACTATTATTACACGTGGATTATAAGATATGGGAATTGTGAGAACCCACTCCAACGTGACTAGACTAAATCTTACCCGGAGTGTTGGGATAGTTCATCAGCATGATACTTAGTGGCTATTTGATTCTCATTATTTACGGAGAAATTATAATGAAGTAAAATGAGTTGTGTGAATTTAATAGAAGTTGTCATATCAGTGGTTATAAGTAGATGTGTTTGGCAACTCCATTTATAAATAAATCTGTTTATAAACTGTCAACTGATATCATTTTATTAATTTCACGTTTTTCAAAAAGTCAAAAAGTAAAAGTCAAGCCGCAGTTTTTAATTTTTCACAAAAAACCACCAATAAAATGATATTACGTAATAATTTATAGACCAATTTATAAATAACTCAATTGTCAAACACGTGTTTTGGAAAAAGAGAATCAAACACCTTTTTAATAATCCATTTAATCTGCAAAATATTTTTTACTACTTTGTTTGGTAACCATTTATAATTTGCCTCGATTTATCAATCAGTTTAAATTTTAAATTTTAAACACACTGTAACACACTATTAAACCACCTTTTTGATGTGATGTAAATTTTTATATCATTTCAATTATTAACTCCACACGACACGATTACATTACACCGCTCATATAAAATTTGAATTTTAAATCAATCTATAAACAACTCTACTTTTAAATATATGTTCCGGTTCCAATGTCAACAAGGCCTCGGCAGGATAGGGAGGGAGAAACTCGGTCGCAGCGGGAAACCCTAGCATGGCAAATTGTGAAATAGTGGAACTACACAGGAATTCTGGCAATTGGGCGAAAGTGGTGGAGGAAATTGTAAGAATAGAAAAAAGGGTCTTTCCGAAACATGAATCGCTTGCAAAATCATTGGAAGAAGAGCTAAGAAGGAAGAACAGTGGGTTTCTTTACTCTGAAATTGGAGGTGAAATTGCAGGATATGTCATGTATTCTTGGCCCTCCTCGCTCTTTGCTTCCATTACAAAACTTGCAGGTTGAAATCCTTTTGCTTTCGCTCTTCCGATCTCTTTCATCTATAGATATATAAGAGATCTATTTTTTGAAGTAACAATTTTAAGGTAAATGCTGTTTTTTGGGCATTTCTGAACGGCTACTATGGGTTAGACCTTCTGAATTACGGGCTAAATGGGATGATGAAAATGTCATAGGGGTAGAAGGAGTGAGCTGGATGTATGTTCTGATTCTATTTCTGGGTTCTGGCTTGCCTGAAACAATAAGAGTGCTTGGTGGCAATTAAACAAGTAAAGAATGGATCATTATTCATTAGTGACTAATCATCTTGGATTTAAGATAAGAGCATAAGATGTTAGGACAACGGTGGCTATTTCTTCTGAGTTATAAAGAAACAAAGTTGCCATTCACAAGCACAACTTCAGAAACCTGCCAAGAATATCTATCTTGGTCAAAGCCTTAGAAGTAAAGCTCAAGCTTAGAATCCTGATCAAGCAAATGATTTCTTAAACCCGTTAGCTCATATGAGCAGCGGAGAAAAGCCAATCCTAATTATCCCATCTTCAGGACAACAGAAAATGTTTCAGTTATCTAACCAAGATGAAGCTTGTGTGGGTGGGCATAATAACCAAAAACCCGCCAAAGCAGACCGACCCTACCCTACTGGTTCGGTTTGGGTCGGGTAATGAGGAAAAATGGTTCGGTTGTTGCGTTGAATTGGTGGAAACCGACACGGTTCGGTGAGCGGGTTAGAGGATCAACCCGGTGAAAACCGACTAAACCCGAACCTATGAACCCGACCCACCAGAAACCGCCCAAACCGAGTTGGAACCTGACTTGATATCCTGTTTTATTTAATTTAATAAATTAAAAAAACGATTTTTAAAGGATAAAACATGATCTGGCCATTTCCCTTCCTTATATACATGAGCATTTGACAAATTCAATAAATCCGCACACAAAAATGAAAAACCTAGCGGCCTAATTGTGGGGAGCTGCCGCCTCTTGATCCAACTCTATCTTTTATCGTTAACCTCCATTGCCAATCGCACTATGTTTTCTGCACTCTGATATCTGCTCTTCATTTCCGCCATGTACTCATGTTGTGCATCATTTGCCTAACAATCTTCTCCTATGCATTGTGTTTTTTGTGCATTGATCAAGAAAAGAGACAGAAGGGTAAGAGGGGTTAGAGGGAGAAGTAGAAGACTGGCGGCGAGGGTTTCCAAATGCCTTAAAAGAATATATATATATATAATATGTACAGAGGAAAGGGAAGCTTGGAATAATGCATATTTTGGGCCCCCAATTTCTGTTTCGTATGGTCTAAACCACCAAAAGTCATTGGGCCGAAATTTGTAGAATGGGCCCGTTCTGGGTGGCCCAAAACCGCCACCCGACTCACACCAATGGGTCGGTTTGGGTCGGGTTTTAAACTGGGCCTTGTCGGGCTTGGTTTGAAAAACTTCAAACCGATTTTGAGTCAGGTCAGTTTCGGGTGGGGCTCGAACCCGACCCGATGCCCACTCCTACTTGTGCATCCTACTTGTGTGTGCCTTTATCTAATTTCTCTTGCGCAGCTTTGTTAGGAAAGAACTCTGAAGTCTGAAGTAATGTTTAGAAAATTGGACTGGTTACCGAACTGGAAAAGGAAAGGGGTCAAGTGTCAAAAAGTTGAACCCGCTCAAATTGAGGTCGAACTGGTCTTAACTAAATAATTAAAAATTTTAATCACTACTTAAAAATTGTGGGAAAAATTATTTTTCTTTAAATTTTCGGGTTTCTTTCCGGTTTTTACCCGTTTTATAACTGGTTTTTACCATTTAAATTGGGTTTTTTTAGGTTTTCCCGTCCAGTTAAACTGAACTGGCTTGAAGTTTTTACAGTCCGGTTCTCTAAACACTGTAAGTCTTCAGAAGAGAGGTCGATTGCCTCAATCTGAAACACATAGACTGCAGGCCTTCTAAAACTTGTTTCACAGTTTTGGGCTTCAACTCTAGTTAAGTATCATACCGCATCTGCATAGATCTTCATAGAATGGCCTTCATTGTACGCAGTTAGTGTTGTTATCAATAACTATATCTTGCTGTTCTTTTGATATTATTAGTTCCCTGCAGAGTTAGGTATTATTAGGTTCATAGAAGTTTCAGGGTTATCTTCTTGTACTTCTTTTACATTCTAAAATTCATCAACTAAGAATCTGATATTGTAGAATGTTTTGAATTTTCATAACTAACAGTACCATCTTTGTGATTCAGTCAAAGAGAACCACAGGAGGCATGGTCACGGGGAAGCACTGCTTAAAGCAGCTATACAGAAATGCAGGACTAGAAATGTCCTCCGCATATCACTTCATGTAGATCCCTCAAGAGGACCAGCTATGAGTCTTTACAAGAAGCTTGGTTTCCAGGTGGATAGTCTAATAGAGGGCTATTACTCTTCTAATCGGAATGCGTATAGAATGTACTTGGATTTTGATGATGATTAGTCTTCCGATCTGATTTTGATGATGATTAGTCAATAAAACCTTTCCTACTTATTATTGAAATGATGGAAGAACATGCACTGGTTCGCAAATTCTAGTGAACTGGATTACCAGCTTTTGCACTTAAGTTGGTCGAAATAAACAATTGGACATGGTGAAGTGAGCAGATGATCCTGTATGGGTCATCTGCTGCATGCATGTTTGTGCAAGTTCCTTTCGTCTTTCTTCATTGCACTGAAATAGGACGGTCTTATGCATCAGTAATCCATTTCTGTTGTAACTTTTCCATTAGCAATCCGTGTGCACAGCTACATTATTTAAAGGACATTCTACTGCCTTACATTCTTTGTCCAATTGTTAGAACAGGATTTTCAATTTTCTGAAACGACAAGTGAGTATTTCTCATCTTCAGGTCTAAACAAGGAGCAACGGGTGACCGTGGTCTGTTCATTAGACATGTCTTTCTTCATTCTCTTCCAATTGGGACTACGCTGTACAGAGAAAAATGGTGCTTCAGCATTTGAATTGCCAAATTTGTAATTTGGTTCAAGAGTTCAAATCGCTAAAATTTCGTAGATCTATTACTATTTAGTTGTCCTAGTTCATTTTTAATTCTGTCAAATCTCTCCAACTCTGGGTTCAGCTTCCTGATATATATTCATAATTTGTCTTCAGGTTTTGCTCGGTAACATTCTTGATGACTGCTAGGTCTGAAACTAGTTATGTTAATGAGATTTGATAATTTTTTCTGTGATAGCCAAGTATGAACTGAAATCTAGCTGCACAAGGCGGATGATCTAAATGAGATCATGAGATTGTGCACTATCTTCCACCCGTTGTTCTGATGGATATTGAACCCTGGGATGCAAAGAAATATGAGCAATTCATGGATGTGCAGAAGTATCAGCAAGGTTCTGGTTCTTAATACATTAATGAAATATGTGAAATTTCTTAAAATTGTTCTTGTAAGTCTTCTTGCTGATATGTTTATCTTCTGTACAAGTTTGGAGTTGTAGCTTGCAGATTTCATCAATGATATATGATTAAAATGATTTTAAATTTGGTTCAGTTGTTTGTAGACGGATTTATGCTTCTTTTTCCTAGTCATTTTGTGATGGTTCAAACCATTTATTAATGTTTTAAAACCTATTCTATATGGTCTCCATGTATTGAATTCTCATTTGCCAAATTTTTTAGACAGTGTCCTAACCCAATTGTTCTAAGTTGTTTACCAGTTTTGACCTAGAGTAATGATACACCCCCCTTGACAGTTTTACCTTCAAAAAATTTAAATTTTGAACAACCCAAATCTTTAATTGATAGTTTTGTCCTCTAATTTCTCTCTATGAAATGCCTTAAATTCTACCAACATATGTAGTAACTGATAAATTAATAGGGAGGTTTATCACATGAGTTGTGCTAGATGAACAAAACTACATATAAAAAATCTAAAAAAAATGACACATAGCACAATCTGTTTTTCAACATATCACATCATTTTTCCATCAACACTTGTTATATAACCATTTGTCAATTTTATCATCTTTTTTGTATCTCTTTTTGTCAATTTAGATTTTACCTTATCATATATATCATCCTATTGCGCATTTGCTAGCTCAACTTGCTCAAAAGTCATCCATTTCCCAAATGATTTTATCATACACAGTCCGGGTGGCTCGCTAACTGTGTATTATTAAAAAAAAAAAAAAAAGAAAAAAATACGTTTTTTGGAATTCAAATTTGGGTTCCTCAACAGACCACCCCCACCCCCAGCAACGGACGACGGCGGGTGGCTACCGATGATGGACGACGGCGCAGTAGTGACCGATTTTTCCCCCTTTCCCTTTATTTGGTTCAGCACAACAAGTGAGTTAGGTTCATTCTCGGTAAATCTTTGATTCATTCTCGTTAATATTTGTTAAATGTAGGCGTTTTAGGTAGTATTTTGTAATGCTTTGAAGGTTTTGAGATTTGGGTTCTGTTGATAGATTTTCCAACTGATTTTGTTTTGTTGAGAGAGATTTAGGTGACCGATTTTTCCCCCTTTCCCTTTATTTGGAGTAATCTCTTATCTCTCGGTCTCTCTCTTATTTTTTCTTCTGTTTGTGAGCTATTTTTCTGATGTTTGTGACTTGTAGCGAACCACTGGATTTAAGCAAGCAGTAATATTCTATTTTGGAATGAAATTTTGAAGAGTTAATGTATGGTTGGTTGATGTAAATGGATGTAGAAGATGGAAATTCAAACGAAGGATGAAACCAAGGGCAAAACTGGATAAGTAGTATTACTGAACTAGACAAAATAACAAGCAGTAAAACTAAAGATGGATAAAGCCCCTAAATTGATGCTGCCATAAAGTGATACTTGTCCCTTTTGGTTTTGAAAATTGCTTTTGTGATCCACCAACAAATGGTGGTGAGAGAAACTTACAATTCCGAGATGTACAAGTTCACAGAAGTAGTTAGTCTCTATAAGAAGTTACTTGTACCAATTGGCGTTGTCCTGATAAGTAATTATCATCTTCGGATGGGCGTGTCTAGGCATAACATCCACATATTTTTCAAACAGAAATTTTTCAAACAGCCAGACAAATGACTCGGCCTTTTGACTAGCGAGTACACCACATCCAAATGCTACAGTCTGCCTATGATTGTTAACGCCAATAAACGGACAAAATCACATACCGTTTTTGTTCGTGTTGAAAGTGCTATAAAAAACAACGACATCCCTGAAACATCTGTACGCATTCTACGAAAGCTGTCACGCCCCGGCTAACTTTACAATATTTCCGAATATCCTAGGGAAATTTACAAATTCGGTAGCGGAAGCTTTTATTCAAATAACGGGGACGGGACGTGCGAAACAATCCAATTTATCTTATCTTACTGAGTTTAATAGATAAAGATAATTTCATAAGTTAACAAATCGTCAACCTTTTAAAGAAACATAACAACTAGGTTTTTAAAGAAAATATATAAACACAAGAAGTTGTATTAATAAACATATTTCATTGATTATCAAGGTGGGCCAAATCATTAGAAAATTTTTACAATGAAAAGTAGAATTCAAATCAATATAAAGATTATAACTCACTATTTTCTTATATGTTATAAGATGTAGAACATATATATTATAGAGGTGTGCGTAAAAGTAATAAATTCGTGATAGTTTCAAGAACAGGTTTACACCACATGCACAACTCTACTCCCGTTTGCGAGCACGATCCAACTCCCAGCTTGCCCTGATTTTCAATTGTTATGACTCCAATTATCTACAAAAATTGTAATAAGTAGGGAGTGAGTACAATGTACTCAGTGAATAACATAATCCTTTGATTCACCTTTCGTTTAGGAAACTCATTTCCAAAAAAATGCATTGCATGTACAAAGCTTTTCAATGCACAAAAGGGCCCTATCGCTAGTTAAACTACTACCCGTGGTGCGCGCCAGATTCAATTAAGTGGATCCACAATGAACCCCGGTAGACCCATACCGAGATTCCAATTCAAAACAAACACCACACTAATCTTCCCTATTCCGGGATCATTGAATAGGTCATAGTGCAGGAAGCAATTTAGAATGGCTAAGGCCATACAATCACAAAGCAATTCAAAACGGGTAGAGCATTAACTAGCGATACAAATGCAATAAACCAATCTTTCTTTCAATAATAATGCATTCAAATCCATGTTTGTCTCATCCAAATCATCAATCAAATACACACTTATCTTATCAAAACTTTATACATGTAGAAAATGAATCAAAGTATTAGGTTACCCACCTCAAATATTCTTCGAATAATCCACGTGAAGAAGTATCCTTAAAGTTTTGATATTCCCCAATTAAAGCTATCTTTCAAGCTATAATCCTTCCATATATGGTAAGGGACTCTTTTCAAATGACAAATAGATATTTTGGCGGGTTTTTATCGGTTTTCTCTTTCCCTATGCCAAGTTGGACGAATTTTGGAGTTCGAGAGAAAAAGGCAAATGGTTTGAGAGGAAAAATGAAATTCCTAGCTTCCTATATATAATAGTTAGGATTTAGCTAATTTTAATAACTTTTGAGTTCCACCAATCACATCGTGACAAGTGGTTCCAATCATATCATGATAAGTGGCGCAAATCACCTCGTGACAAGTGGCGCGATGTGGCGCAGCACACTTGTCGGGAAATTGCCCAAGAAGTCCTTCCCCTTACATTATCTCTCAATCAAGTCCACGCTCTTCAATTCATGTCAATTAAGTCATTACACTTTAGTTTATGTCAATTATCAATCAAATCTTTCTTTAGCGTCAATTCAATATCAATCTTCAAGCAATCTTATAATAATATTCAAGTAATTCTTTCAAAACAACAATTTCGTTGCTTACCTTAATTTGTAGAAATTTTCGGGATGTTACAAAAGCACATCAGCCTAGAAGCACCTCACAAGCTGATTCTTAGCATCTGTCTCATAAGCGTAATAGAAGTTTTCATTGCTTTGCTTTTCCAACTTGAAATGTTCAATCATTGTTTCTACATTATGACTCGATACCGATGCTCGAACATTCTAGACATGGTTTCGTAGGTCTCTCTCCAAGCATCTAATTGACGATGGCCCACCAGAGTCAACTTCTAACAGCCTACGCTGAGTGTGTATTTAGAGATTACTCCAAATAAATGGAAAAGGGGGAAAATTCGATCAGCTGAATCTCTATCAACAGAACAAAATCAGTTGGAAAATCTATCAACAGAACCCAAATCTCAAAACCTTCAAAGCATTACAAAATGCTACCTAAAATGCCTACATTTAAAAAATATTAACGAGAATGAATCAAAGATTTACCGAGAATGAACCTAACTCACTCGTTGTGCTGAACTGAATAAAGGGAAATGGGAAAAACCGGTCACTGCTGCGCCGTCATCCGTTGCTGGAGGCCGCTCGATGTCGTCTGTCACCGGTAGGGGCTCGCCGTCGCCTGTCGCTTGATTTGAATTCCAAAAAAAAAAATTTTTTTAATACACAGTCAGCACGCCACCAGGGCTGCCACGTCAGCCCCCTGCCCACGGTAGGTGGTTGATTAAAATTGGGGCTGCTGGGGGTATGCAAAGAAACTTTCATCTTCATTGATAAGGAATATCCTTTATGAGGGAGTCAACAATGAAATATGGAATTGAATTCACTCAAGACTGAGATACATTACAATTCATAGAATGTAGAATGTCTAGCTAACCGATGAGCAACCTTATTAGTATTCATAGAGAGAGCTAGAACTTGATAAGCCACTAACCCTTGGCACAAGGTTGTGATACTCACGAGCAAAGGTCCCTCATATGCTCTCAAATTATTAGAGGAATTGATGCAACTGCTTATGTAGATGGATCCACTTCCTTCAACACAAGAAATGGATGATTGCAAGTAGATATATCCATGTACGCGGTGGCGGTGGAGGCGCGGATCGTTGTTGGTGACAAATGGTGGTTGCAAGAGGTGGTGGTGGTGGTGGTGGCCTCCAAGGGTGTGGTGGCGATTGGGACAAAATGAAACCCCTATTCTAATATCTATTGACTATTTATAGATTACGAATAATTTATTCAGAATGCTATAAATTCTAATTCTAAAAAATCTTATCTTATATATATATATTAAAGTAGGATAGTGGCGATATGTACATTTTCCCGCTAAAATCACAATCCTACTTATATATGCTTTTTTTATTTATTTTATTTTAATAATCTATATACACACTTCGAACTAATTAAACTGCAAATTAAATCTCTAATATTTTATACATATGTTTTTATTTTATACACATATATATAATATACGTAATTATAATATATATTATAATACATATATATAATAATAAAAGTTATATTTCGGATTTGGATTTTTGAGTTGAGATATTTTCTAAAAAAAATAAATAAAATAATATATATGTATATTTACTGTCCAGTTTATATATGTTTTTATTTTAAATGCTTTCAATCTTATACACATTCTCATATTAATTAATATATATTATATATACATATATAAGTTTGGAGATTGCAAGCTAATCTCCAATATTATATATATATGTTGTTAATAGTATTTTAGTGTGAATGACTAACCCTGAAATCTAAATTACTGTTGTATCTTGGTCATCATTCTAAGAGTATTTTACTTGCACACCAAGATTTCTTGGGTATTGTAAATCTATAAATAGTCCTCTTTGTATTGAGAATAATACATATAATTGACGAGTTTTCTCTCTAATTTTTCTCTCTATTTTCTATTTCTTTCTTCTAGTTTATAACACGTTATCAGCATGAGTCTACTAATTTTTCCAAAAACCATTTATTTTTCCGCAACTCTTGAGTTGTAATTTATTCAAGTCGTGAATCGATATGTTTGTCATCTTCGATTCTTGCTTTTTCGGCTGTTTCAATAGTTGTCAAACAAAATGCTACATCATGATTTTATATTTTGCAATTCATGATGGATTACATTACTCTTTTGTTCATACATATAAGAAAATTCGTGGTGGTCTCGTTTCTTTGTTTAGAACATTTGTCACCGTTTCCATATATTGATTTTTTCTTTTTCTTATTTTTCTCTTTCATTGCATAAATGATTGATATATTGTGCATCATAGATTTTTGGTTATCATGTTTAGATAATTATTATTAATGTTTATGTAATTCCAATTACTGATTATCAATTCATACTTAACGTGGATGTTAATCCAGGTTTCAATCGTCTAATAAACTTATACTTATCGTGGTTTCTTGAAGAAATACGATCGTTAAAAAATCTATCAATAATCCTGAAGATTGTTACGATTTAGTTATTATATTTTGTGATCGATAAAGAATCACAATTTATGCTCCATATTCTGAAAGAATATGATTGGCTCTTGAAGAGTCTTGGTATATTTTATTCTTGTAGTTCCTAAAGAATCACCAATTACATCTCATATTCCTGAAGAATATGATTGGCTTTGGAAAAGTCATATAAGACATGTAATTTATTGTGGTTCCTAAAGAAATACGATTTTACAATTCTTAATAGTCCTGAAGATTATTAAGATCAATACTTCTGATTCCCGAAGAACACAGTATGGTCTCGTCATATTCTAATTCAATATGATATGAACCTGAAGAGCACGATATATGAAATTTAAATATGTGTTTTCTTGAATAAAAAACACAGTAAACAAATATTCTTGAAAAATATTTCATATTGCCCATTATGTAGCAATAATTTCTTTTTATTATTCGTTATATACATTATTCATTTGTTTTTGTATTATTTACTTTTAGTCAATTAATTCAGTTAGATTAAATAAGTTGTTGCTCCCAAAGTAATACGACTAATTGTAATATTCTGAAGAATGTTACATGCTCCTGAAGAGCAATTTATATTGGATTTAAAGATCTAATTTATTTGGTAATTCAATATTCTTGAAGAATATTGATCTAATGCTCCTAAAGTAGTAATAACCCAAATTAATTTCAAAAGTATAATTTACTATGCACATGAAGTTGTATATGTCTTAATGACTACAAATATTAGTGATATCTGAAACAATACTTGATTAGTGTCAAAATTTACATATTTGATATATCATTTATAAGGCACTAAATGTTCATTTGATATTAATCTAACCATTTTATTGAGCTAAATTGATTTTCATGCTACAAGTTTATTTTGTATGAATACATAGCCTAAAAATGCAATTAATTGAAGTGTGTATTTATATGCATATTGGAAAGTATTATACATGAAAAATGATACTTCTTGATGTATTTTCATGTTGCAAGTGTCGGAAGTTCATGGCGCAAGTTGATCAAGACAAGTCGGGATGTTCAACAATTACGTCGACTGTGAACAAGTGTCAAAGAAATCATGATAATCAGAGTTCTAGATGTCCAATGAAGATTATTCAAGTGGGATTGAAAAGATAACTTAAATATACACAAAATCATCCCATATGACCAGATTCAAATTCGGTTCACAAAGTTGTCAAAAGTCATCATCAAATTCCAAGTTGTGTTCTTATCAAGATAAGGTGTTGACTAGTCTGCATCCTTCACTATTTTGATTATATGTGGAGTTATAGATATTGGATTGGAGCGATTCAAGTTGGAGAATCAAGCCAAGAGATCTATCTACAATCTTCGTCTTTATCACTTTCCCAGATTCAAAACATAAGTCGACCAAAAGACGGCCAAGAGGAGAGAACTAGAACAGTTTGACAGTCAAAATTTCCGTCTGTACAGCTGTTGGTTTTTCATAGATATGTCGAGCTGTAGTTATCCAAATCCTGTGATTCTTGCTCCATTAGAAAGAAAAGTGGAAGAACTAAATATCATATTTTATCATCCGATTTTGAATGCCTCAAAAATTGCCTACAATTTGAAAGTTGATGCATTCACCTAATGGATGCTGGACAAGTGGGCGGTGCTGACTATTTCGGACATATCTCGGCCTACAAAATTCCAATTGGCCTGAAATTTTTTCCAGCACATTTACAACTCATTTATACAGAAATTTTATTTTGGTGACAAGTCCAAATTCGATGAATATTATCAACAAAATACAGCTCCAACTTGCATTAGATTAGCTGGAGCCAGCTTGGCATGAGGAAAGTTGCAAGAAGAAAGTTGTCCGATTTTCTCTATATAAAGAGCATTCTTGTGGTCATTCAAAAAGGAAGTTTTTGGGAGAGAAAAATACATAGGAGGAGGAGGAGGCCGAGAGGCCAAAAGGCCGACTTTGGAACGAGCAAATGCTAGATGTGAAAGATAACTTCTCCTATTCGATTCTTTATTCCTATCTCATGTATCTTTAATTCTTAGTGTTACCTAGGTGAATGATGAAACCATGTTAGTTATATAACTCTGAATTTTACTATTGATTCCAAATATTACGATTCCGGTTTCATCAATGATAAATTATGCTTTCATCTCTAATATCAAGTATTATTGATTGTTAGAAAATTTATCTATGCTTGGTTTTGAAAGTTCAGCATATAATTTTATTTGACTACTTGTAATTCATTAAGTTGTTTACATGTAGTGCTTAGAGAATTACATACTTGAAGCGAAAGGGGATCTACATTAGATTAGTTATATTTTGAGCTTAACGATAAATTACTTGCGGTAATAAAAGATTGATTTCTTATTATTACTCAAATATTGGAATCAATATAAGATATGAATTATTTATTATAAATTGGTGGAACCTGCAACATTGGTAATTTTTATCCTTTGGATTGTTTCGTAAAAGTTCTTGTTTTTACTAATTTATATTTTACTTATCAAATCTTGAAAATCAATTGGAGCTAGGTTAGAGTTAAATCTAATTCAAATTCATTGAGTTGTTCCATATTTATAGCAATACTCGTGGGATCGACCTCGTTACTCACGTTTCTATATTTCAATCGATTCGTGCGCTTGCGAGTATTTAAAATTGACACAACATTACTCCCTGAAGGAGAGTATAAATATTCATATTCTGTTGATATTGAATTTATGACTTTACATATTATAAAGTTATAATAATAGCCAATATCACCAAATTTTAGTTAATTGCACGTGACATATCAGTAATAATTATTTGGCATGGGCCCTTGATGTTTTAATTCATATGATCTCAAGTGTCTTGGGTACGACAACACAAGAAGGAAACACATCTAAGGATTGTGCAAAAGCACTTAGTTTCCTTCGTTACTATGTTTAACTCAAAGTTGAGTACTTTACCGTCCAAGATCCACATGATATATGAAAACTCATGAGTTACGCCCACTGGTTTCATTGCATTACCTCAAGCAAATGCAACATCTCATCGTGGACTGTGGATGAAAATGTGGAAAAACTCATGAACAGAACCCTAAAGTGAGATGCATAAAGCATCCAGTAATAATAGCTCATCTAAAAAGGAGTATATAAAATATTCTTTAGATGTGACATGAAATGGCATTGAGCGCGTACATGTCGTACGGCAAAATATTTCATGGAGGGCATTGAGCGCGTATATGTCATATGACAAAATATTTCGTGGAGGCCATTGAGCGCATACATGTCGTACGGCAAAATATTTCGTGGATCTCTACTACAAGTATATCAAAGGAAAAGGGTAAGTAGGAACTAATTTCCTTGGTTATGATGGTCCGGTTATTATGACTCACTTTGAAGTTTCTGGCTACTTTGCTGACCCAAAATGGAGTATTAGTACCCTGACTGTCAGTGCAATTATACATAATATTCTTCAAGACAAAAAGCACTTTATGGAATTAACATTAGCTGAAAATAATGTTAAGATAATATCAAGTGCATCGAACATCATCAAAAGCTCCAGAAGAGCTTGTATTATTTTAACAAATAATACTAAATTGTATATTGATAATGCACTTTAGCAAATTCAAGAGAAATTTGCTGATTTCTCAAGATATCCAATAAATATTTCATTGAGATAATGCTAAAAGATAATAACATTTTTGCATAAATTCCTTTGTATCTGGCCGAAAACAGATAAAAAAAATTCTCGGCACTACCATCTGGAATGTATTATACATTCATAAAAGCAATCGAGACAAACCATGTCACGAATCTGAAGTTCATTGACTAAAAGAACTTTATGCTTTGGCATGATAGGTTTGGGCATATATAAGCAACTATGATGCGCTAGATAATTCATATGGGTACAATCTAAAGAACCAGAAGTTTCTTTTAGCACATGATTTCTCATGTGCTCCGTCTGAGCAAAGCAAGTTGGTCATTAAACCTTCTAGTATGAAGATTAATATTGAGTCTTCAATTTTCTTCGAAAGAATTCATGGAGATATATATGGGCAGATATACTCACTATGTGGACCATTTATCAATTTATGGTAGTGATTGATACTTCTACTAGATGGCCTTATGTTCACGTGCTTTCTATTAGAAATGCAACGCTTGCTAGACTACTTGCTCATAGAATAAAACTAAAAAGCTCAATTCCTCAATCAAGAAAATTCGTCTTGATAATGCTGATAAGTTTTGATTTCAAGCATTCGATGATTATTGTATGGCAATCGGAAT
>CAVNYN010274874.1:0-23889 GCA_963692815.1 Nyctanthes arbor-tristis
GACCATTATCGCACGTTATTCATCTGTTTCACTTTGCAGGAAGTTCTGAAGTCTACAAGAGCACAGCTAGAGCGTGAGCTTGCACTTGATGATATATATAGCATAAAAGATATACCAGCTTACAATCTACTATTGTAACGATAGCACGCCTAAGATTCACTTGAATTTCAAGAGACACATTTTTTCCCCTGTTCTGTATATGATGTGTTGCACGGTCTCCTCTTATACGGACGGAAATTCATATCCAGTGTTGTATATTACGGCATAAAATTGATTAACTTCACAGAAATGTTATTTATATCAAAGCAGTTCATTTGCTGGTTTTCTTTCGGACTTATTCTCTGCGATGAACCAGGTGAAATAACTGGTTTGATGAGACAACGAGATCCTTTGGGAGAACTGGATGCATATCAAGCAGGAGTTTTAGAACCATACTGGGCAATGTTTACAATGTACACTACACAAAAAAACTGTATGTGTACCATTGATGAAAAAAGGTGGTTACAATATTGACCACTTGATAAGGTATTAGACCATCTCCAACCCTGATACTCTATTTTACAATACATGTATTCTAAAATATAATATAACATACTCTATTTTAAAACACTTCTCCAACCCACAAACTCTATATATTCTCTATAACATTTTTTTAATACTTTTCTTTAATATTCAACCATTAACATATTTTAAAAAAACAAATAATTATGCACCATATTAGTAACCCGGATTAGAGAAATTTATACAAATTGCATTCAAACAATGCTGGTGATCTCGCAAATTAATTTCTTCATTTTGTTACAAATTAGTACGTTCATAAGAACTGAGCTAGGTAAAATAAATTTAGATAATTATATATCGTATGAATAACTGAGTGTAATTAAAGAGCTTAAAAATAACATTAGATTAAAATGACTAAACCAACGCAAAAGAAAAAAGGGAAAAAAATTAACTTCAAGGACAAGATGTGGAAAAAAAAATCTATATTAAAAAAAAAAGAAACAAACAAAGAAAATCTATGTATAAAAAACAAATAACAACTAAAAAAAAATAAAGAATAAAGGAAATGGCATTTCCGTAATTAAACAGAAATGCCATTTCATTTATAGGCAGCTACAGTGGTGCACCATATTTGGCGCATCACTGTAGCTGTTGCCATTTTACGGTGCGCATAAAATTCCCTGTGGTATAAATTATTTAACGGTTTAAACATTTAATTGGAAATTGAAATATACAGTTAATTTTCCCCGAAGAAACCGATTACACCAGCTGCCAAGTCATTTTGCATCCCATTGAATTCGTCAAATCCAACATAAAAAATTCACCGAATTTGATCTGACTCCCAGACTTCTTTTTTCAACCTTCTTAGCTAATTGATGTCTCTTGACACTCAAACAACGCGACAGTATCGGATTGTTTTAGAAAATTTTCATGAGTTAATAATGTTTATTATAATATTATTTGCTACACTCGTTTGAACCACTTGTTAGGTTCTTCTAAAAGTAAAGTTATTTGACATTACTGGTATCTGACACAATATCAAGGTGTAACTAAACAATAAGTTGAATTGAATTGGTCTTTTATTTAAATATTTAATTTCACTTATAATTTAATGTCACAATAATTTCTACCTAAACTGGTGCTAAGCACCACTACCGCCGGTGGAAAAATCTTCCATTATACGTTTGGCGGAATTATCTGCTAGATACACACATGATGGGGGACTATTGAATAAATCACGTGGGGTTGTCCCAGATTGGGGTTAATCCACATGGATGTTATACAATAATCTCATGACACATGTGCATCTAGCGGAACAATCAAGTTAGACACATGTGGGAGATCATTTTTGCCACTGGTGTTATATTATTCTTTTTCTAAATACCTATACTTTTTACATATTTAAATAAAATATTATTCTTAAGGGGTTCTTTCGATAAAGAAAATATTTGGATGAAACCATTAATAGACTTCAAAAAAAGGATCTCTAAGAATTATAAAAGACTTTATACCAATACCGATAAATAAATAAATAAAATGAAAATAAAATAAACATATATAAGAGCATCTCTAACGTGCGGGGTGCAAGTAAAGGTGAAGATGAGAGAGATTGTGAGGAGATAATCATTTAAAATGAATGAGTGTGTGGAAAAAGGGTGTAGGGAAAAAAGCGTGAAAAGCGAAAAAGAGGAGAGATAGAAATTTAAAAATAATGATAAAATATTAGTGGAGAAGGTAAATATTGGGGTGTGGTTTTAGACCTTGAGATTGAGCTTAGGAGAGAAAAATGAGGATAATTTAATGTAAATGAGAGAAAAATAATTAAAAGAAAACGGAAAATAAAAAAAATAGGAAACATATTGGGTCTATTATTTTTTTGTGTGTATGACTTTTTTTTTTTTTTATAATACAATGACAAATCTTAGCCTTCCACTCCAAAAAACACAACTGTAACCACAAAGTACAATCCAATTTTAAAGCGAACAGCCCAACAAACCGAATCCTTTCTGGCGTTATCAAATCAAATTCTAACGGCAGTAATTGCGCAATATTAGTTTTTTAAAATCAAAATGTCAAAAAAAAAAAAAAAAATTTGAAGACCCAGGCGGCAAATTCGTAGAGAGAGAGAGAGTTGATTTCGGTTCGGTGACTTCGGTCTTTCCATTTCATTTCCGTGAAGAAAACTAACTAAAACCTAGAAATTTATATAGAGTTTGAGTTCTCTCTACTTCAAATTTGAGCTTGAAAAGGTTTTAGTTCGAGTAATTTATTTGTTTATTTATTCTTTTTTGAGCTTTGAATTTGAGGTTGTGGTTTTGGAATCTGGAAAATGAGTAGCAAAAGAGAAGAGGAGAGAAACGAGAAGATCATTAGGGGTCTTATGAAGCTCCCTCCGAATCGAAGATGCATCAACTGCAACAGCTTGGTAATACTGCTATTTATTATTATTATTTTTTATTTACCTGGAATTTGGTTTTGAAAATTTGAAAATTTGAAAATTTACACCTCTATTTTTTTTCTTTCTGTTGAAAATCCATTGTCATTAAGATATATATAACAATCAGTTGTTGAAGTTGTTTGAATGCGATCAAATTTAGTAATCTCGGGTTCTTAGGTAACGTGAAGCTTGCTCTCTCTCTCAATGAACAATACTCCAGTAACAACAAAATTCCGATTCATTAGCTTCTGCAGAAACAATTTTGTTTTATATAGATCAAAACTATATCTGCCTCTGAAGTTATTCTTCACCCCTCTCCTTTTAAGTTTAATTTTGGGATTCAAAATAGTTTCAGAATACTTTTTACTGGGATTAATGTTTTGAATTGAATTTATTTTGTGGCTGCAGGGACCTCAATATGTTTGCACAAACTTTTGGACTTTTGTTTGCATGACTTGCAGCGGGATACAGTGAGTGCCTTTTCATTTATGTGTGTCGTGTAGTATCCAGATCATGTAAAACTATATTGTTGATTTCTTGAATTTGGCCTAAATGAATTAAAATGATAAGATTCCAGTAGAAGTTGATATTTTTTGTAGGATTTATTGGGATTCTGTACAGGCTTTGGAATTTGGAAAATCTGCTCATGTAATGTAATCTATGGATGGAACTAGCTGATTTTTTTCTCCCTGCATTTTTCTTTCTCATAAATGTATTCAATACATCTTTGTATTTTATCTAGTAGACAACAGTTCAATATCTCATTTTTGGGTTGACTATACAGTTTTGTATATTATCTTCACTCCTGTTATGTGTGTTACTGAAGTATGACATTTCTCCTTTGCTGACTTGCTATTGATGTTCGATACATTAGTTCTTTCATGCGATTATTTTATTTTCTGAGTGGATTGACGGAGAAATCCATTAAGACACCAGTTTCAGAAAGATGTTCATGTTTGACTGTATGTGCAGTCGTGAGTTTACTCATCGTGTGAAGTCCGTCTCTATGGCAAAGTTCACTTCCCAAGAAGTGGATGCTCTTCAAAAGGGTGGTAATCAGGTAAGCAATCGTGACATTGTTTTCTGATTTTTCTCCAACGGGCTGCTTTTTTTCCATTTTGCTTACAGTAAAATGATGATATAGCGTGCCAGAGAGATGTACTTAACGGCTTGGGATTCACAAAGGCAGAGACTTCCTGATAATAGGTACAACATCTATTTTGTAATCAAAATTAACTTTCAATTGCAAGAAATGGAAGCTTAATCATGTTACTCTCTTGCAGCAATGTTGATAAAATTCGGGAATTCATAAGGAATGTTTATGTAGATAAAAAGTATGCCCTGGAGAAGTCATCTAACAGACCTCCAAGAGATACACAGGTTATGTTCCTGGACCAATATCAACACTAAGGAGGGTTTCAGAGAAGATGTTCGTTAGGATTACTTCTTTCTGTTTATCCATCACATTTTTTGGACAGCCTTAAATAGAGACTAAACTATGACTACATCTATTTGTTAGAATGCAAAAGGCCATGAAGATGAGACAAAGAGAGCAAGTTCATATCATTCTTTTTCGCAAAGTCCGCCATATGATTTTCAATATGAAGAACGACGCTATGGAAAACATGCACCTGGACTTACTAGAAAGCCTGGTTCAGATCGTGGCCTATATGAAGGAAAGCTATCTAGTTTCTTGAGTCCTGGCCGTGCTAGTGATCATATATATGAGGACAGGTTTGCAAATGAGGGATCTAATCCCAGACCTTCAGACTATGCTTCCAATGGTGGTTATGTGCTATCACCTAACTCTCATAGAGACAATGGAAGCCCCTTTAGTGATACTTCAATGGATAGCTCAAGTGAAGTACAGCATCAAATGTTTTATAATGCAGATGCATACACCAAGAGAGATGGAGGACAAGTGCTACGTCCACAGGTGAGGTTTCTTTCATATATATATATATATATATGTGCATTTTGGTAAAAGGTCCTTGGACCCTTTCCTATAAAAATAAAATTATAAGAAGTTTACGTTCCCATATTCGTGTGCACTTCCAAAAGTTAATTTACTTGTGAATTTTTGTCTGACTATTGGATGAACTAGTTTGGTTATGCCGATTGTGTAATATCATGCCTACAAATAGTCTCCCTTGGAAAAAAGTATACAGAAGAAGGGGGGGGGCACGAGAAGGAAATAGAAAAAGGAGAAAATGAAAATTCTTAAATTTTAGCACTATTATTTGAAATTTTCTCTGTGTAAGTATTGGTAATGTCCCCTACCACTAAATGATTTTATCTTCTAAACAATGTTAATAGTGTTTCTTGTTATAGTTTTTTTTCCTCTCCAAAAATAAAATACAATTTCAGCATATACGTCATGGTTCAATTCAGAAGACGATTTACAAGTTGAAAGGGGGTTCTAAAATATATATATTGTTTTTTAGCTTTCATCTAGTTTGTCCATGGATGGACATCATTGAAAGTGTCATTAGTTTTCTGGTTGGGAAAATATCATAACTAGTATTAGAAAGGTTTGAATTGCATTTTTCTTGGTGCATCATTAGTACATTTTGGATTTCTAGGAGAACAAGTTGGTTTACAGTTAAAATTGGTCATGAAATATAAAAAATTTTAGCAATTAATTGGAAGCTTGGAAAAACACTGGTGACTTTTTGCTTAATGTTGGAACAGCAACACATTCTCTCCTTATTAGTTTATGTAATATAGACCAGGTTTCATTTATCTGAGTCCTTGTCTCGAGCTCATATGTTGATTGTTTGTTTTTTTTCTCATTAACTAAGCAGGCATCTTGCAGCTAGTTATTTTATCTTCATTGACTTTTGTAGCTAATTTACTGACTCTACAATAACATAAATCCAGAGAACTGCGTCATCAGGGAGCTTTGGATCCTTTGATAGCAATTCCATGTCTTTCAAATCTGTAAATTCTTTAAATTTGCTGGAAGTTGCATCAGAATCTGAACAGTCTTTGGGGACTTCCCATAACAAACTGTCATCTTTGCCTCCTCAACCTCAGCGTTCAGTATCTGTGAACTTTGACGGCTTGGACCTTTTCTGTGCACCCTTTGCACTGCAAACTGTTACTTCTGCATCCTCTGCTGCTAGTATGAATCAATTTCCAGAATCATCACCAGCTCAACCTGTTGACTTGTTTCAGCAATATTCTTTTACTCCGGCTCATACTTTCATTTCACACCAAACATCCCAAACACATTCATCGTCGTTGGAACTATTTTCTGAAATGCCTCAGCAGCAATCTGCTGCAAGTTCCTACGAGGAAGCCCCTGAAGTAACATCTAAAAATGAAGGATGGGCTACATTTGACTTGCCTCAGAATACATCATCGTTGGGAATTGAAAATGCTACCTCTGCTATAGTGTCATCTTCTGATAAGGGTTCCCTAGGAAATGCAAATGCATTTTCACATGTGCAGATGCCATCCTCAAAGGAGTCTTCTGATCGCATGCCATCTCCGGAGATGTCTACTTTATTGCATGAAGGCGCATCAAATGTTGAAGCAACTCCAAAAGCGACGAGCACTCAAGTAAGCAGTATTCTTCTGGATATGTGCATATAGGACAAATAAGTTTGGCCTTGGCCAGACAATTTAGCATGCAGAAACCGAGGAACCTGAACTTGATTCTGTTATGACAATGATATATATATATATATATATAAATATATCAAATTATTTGTCATTAATGTTGTGCAGTCATGGAATGCATTTGAAGACTTCCAAGAACTGTCAATCCTGGACATAGTCAAAAGTAGTGAGCCAATCACAACGCACCCAACTTCAGATGCAAATCAGCATTTTGGATTTAGTATATATGAGGTTGCTGTATTCTTTTTTGTTCATGCAGATGAATATGTTGTTGTTCTTGCACTTAATTGCATGCATATTTTGTTGCAGGCCTTGGGTAATGATGTATTTCAAAAAGCTGCAGACAATACTGGACCCTCTTTTGCCAGTACATCATCGTCATCATCACATACCAATGTGTTGTCACAAGATCTCCACATGCCTCCTGCAGTGGTTTGTGCTATTACTATGGATGATCTGTCTTGCACTGGTGGCTACATTTTTATTTTTATCAATGCTAACGCAGACTTGTTTCAATCATGATAAGTTTTCACTTTTTTAATAGGATGGACTACATTCAAATGTGACTGATTGCAAGTCATCCAATCCGTTTGATCTCCCTGATGATTCTGATATGGGACCTAATAATACGGTATGCTTTTCTGTTTCTTCCTGCACTGTTTCTGTTCTTTTGGTGAGGCGCCCAATCATGTGCCATTTATATGTTGGGATAATGGGGACTTCGACATACGTTTGATTTGTGTAAAAAGTAGCGTGGTTATGTTTTCCACGTGCATCACTGAATGATTAAATTTTTATTCATATTTTTAAATCATTTTGAGAGCATATTCTTTCTAAAACAACTAAATTAGAATAAAGCTTCAATTGTTAGAAGTAGTATTTGGTAAGTTATTGTTGTGTTTCCTTTTTCTTCCTTTACTTTTTTTTTTTTTTTTAAACATTTTCCTTCTATAGTTAGGATAGTTTTGTTTCCTTTTATAGGTTCAATTTTACTAAAATTTAGAGGTTCACCATTCATTCCTTATGAAGAGTTCAAGATTATCTATGTTTCAACTTGGCAGCAGTAACCGGGCCTTGTTATATTTGCAACTCTTTCTATTTTTAGTCAAGCAACATCTGGCCGAGTCTTTATTCTTTTCTCCTTTTGTGCTTGAAAAATTAGGCGTTCAAATTTATGTCCAATTTGCAAAACTATAAGGGCCTGTTCTCTGTGTCTTAATTTTGAGTTTTCAATTTATTTTCATTTTTGAGTATAATTTAAAGAAAAATTGATTTGCTTTTCTTGTTATCGATGTTTTCAAATTTTCACACTGAAAACACTCAAAATGTCAAGATATCGTTTTCGGTTTTCTTTACAGATTTTTTACTTTGTTTTTTTCCCCTTGTTCTTAAAGAATTTAAAAGTAAACAAGTTTTCAGTAACTCGAAGAAATTGAAACCTAAAAACAATCTAAAAAGAGAGAAGAAGCTATAATTTTTTTCCCTAGTGAAATGAAGAAACCTAAAAAGGTCCCAACCTCTGATATTCTGGAGTCTTCATGTGCTTATCCTGGCTCTCCATCGACACCATCGTATCCCCCTTGCTATCATGGTTTCAAATGACCCTGGACATGCGGTCACAAAGATCCTGCGGCACCAAGTCTCCATAGCAAAAGGGACATCACTGGAGGTGGAGGCTGGAATATGTTGGGGGCAAGGTTCACCATTCAGTGGGTAGGCCAGCAATATTATCAGTGCATCTTAGTTGAGTTATGGTTAGGATTTCCGATTTCGATGGTCAGACTTAAATAATGTTATAGTTATTGGGAAAGTAAAATGTCAGTTTTTTAATATTAGGGCAAATCTCAAATTCTAATTTTGTGACCGTTAAAGTTTTGACACCAAAGCTTTGATACTGAAGTTAATGGCAGGCTACCATGATTATCCGAAGTTAATGAACCTTTTAAATGGCAGTACAATTTTATATATAAAAGTAAATAAAATAATCTATGGCTATGAAAGGAAAAAGAATATAGAAAATAAAGTCAAAAGAAACATAAAATACAGCTCTTTTGATTCTTATAAAAAGAAACAATATTCCAGCTACTTACATAATAGCTGATTCCGGAATGGAGTTGGGAGGAATGGATGTTGTTGGACCTGGCTTTCCGGCCAAGGAGCTGCGATTGGTGATTGCATTTACCTAAAATCCTTTCTACAAAGTCATGATTCATTCCTTTCTTATGTATAGGTATGAATGCAAAGAAGAAAAAGTTATATTTCACTTTGCTGTTGAATGGTAACATGGTGTTTTTTTTTTTTTTTTTTTTTTGGGTCTTTATCTTGCATCTACCGGCTGCTGTAAGCCGGGAATTATTCAGGATGACCCTAAAAAATAGGATGAAGAAACCTACCTCATGGATTGTCCAACTACAAGTCCTAACAGGGAAAAGGAATTCAGCTAGTTTACTTGTAATCTGTGTAAGCTCATTTCTGGTAATACCTAATCTTTGGAAGCACAGCTTGGCCGTCCTTCAATTGTGGTTGACATTCCAGCTTTTTGACAGATGAATATTTCAGAGCTTGTTCTGTGGAGCTTTATGATAAAGCAAAAATTTATCAAATCAATAATATTCTTCACAAAAAAATAACACACTTCCCAATAATTTTTCTTTACGTTCCGACCACACGTTCTCCTATAAATCTAGATCTCCTTTGCATGAATCTCCCAAGACAAGCTCTGAATCTTGTTCTTGTTCACTATTAGATCGACAAACCTGTCCTGTGCGCCTCAGCAGATGGAGTTAGGACTCCAGCTACAATAAAAGCCAAGACAAATGGAGGAGTTCATGGCTTAATGCATTTTGTAAAGTGACAATATTTTACATAGTTCAAATAGGTGGATCCGAATATTGGTTGGGCTTGTTTCTGACAGAAAATTGTTTGGGTGGCTTACTGATTGTCCTCAATGCATCTTCGTTGTTGAGTCCTCATTTAAGTGAATAAATTTTCAACTGTATGTACTAATTAACTGGAGCTGCCGAGCATCTTCCTATTATGAATTGTAACACCAATTTGTTCCCAAATACTGAAGATTTCCAAAATGAACAAAACAAAAGACAGCCTTCTGCTCTAAGTATTTCAGTAAGCTGTAGCAGAAATGGTATTTGCCTACGTCACACCCCCACCCCTTTCCTCTTCTCTAGTTCCAAGCATGATCACCCAATGCATCAGTTGGGTTTAATGATTGGTAATTGTTTCAGGGAAGTGCTCTATGTTCTATTAACTGGCCACCATTTTACCTTAGAACTATGTTTCTTAGCTTGGTATGTTTATCCCGTACAGGTGCATATTGAGGGGTCCCCCCCCATCCCCGCTGCCCAAAAAAAAAAAAAAAAAAACAAGGAAAAAAAGGGGGGTGGGGGGAGATACGGCTAGTAAGGGTCCTGAATTTGGAGAAAGTACATTAAAAAGCGCTAGAAATTTATATATTCATATTATTAGATGCGTTTTTGGGGGTATATGGTTATGGAGGTTCTTTTGATTTGAATGGTCTAGATTAAGATTATTTTGATGTAAAGCATCCAGAAAGGATCCAATACCTTTATCCTGTGTTTCCAACATTGGTACTTTTTCAGAATGAAGAGTTCAACAACATAGAAGGAAAATTACTGTATATATAATCTGAAACTTGTCCATAGAAAATCAGACAGGTTTTCTTTTTTTGTTTTCATGTGAGAAAGAAGCATGTGCTCTTTAATAGGTCAGACACATGTCTGGTGCTTGTGGGCATGCCTATGGTGCTAAGCATCTGGAATTTGGACTTGTGATTCTAAGGGATGTGTCTTCTGCTGTTCACCTTAGTTACTCTGAGTTGTAGGGCCATTATTTGGCAAAACTGGTTGAACATCTGCTGAAGGAATCACTGGGGCTGTAGTAACTTTATGGAATTTCTTCCTAGTATAAATCTGCAGCTCATGTTGAGGATTATGATCCACTGGATTATGATCTGTTGGAAGTACTTCTCCCCCTGTTTCTGATAAAGTAACATCTGGCAAAGTAGGATTAATAGTGTTAACCCTAGTTTCCATATCAGAATTAGTTAAAGAAATGGATAAAGTTTCCCAAAAATTATTTTCTTCAACTAAGTTCTCCCCCTGAAGAAATTTTTTTTGAAAAAAAGAGTGATCCTCGACAAACCTGACATCCATGCTCTCAAAAAATTTCTTTGTGACTGGATTAAAACACTTGTACCCACGTTTATTAGAAGCATAACCAATAAAAACACATTTTTCACTTTGGGATCAAGTTTTGAGCGAAATACATTTGGGACATGCACATAGCAAACACATCCAAAAACCTTTAAAGGGAGATCTGCTGTAATCTTAGATGTGAAAAAATAATTTTTCAAAACTTGTAAAGGTGTTTTAAATTTCAGAACTCGAGATGGCATTCTGTTTATTAAATAACAAGAGGTCAGGAGTGCATTACCCCAAAGATATTTAGGAACATTCATGGAAAACATAAGAGCCCGAGCAACTTCAAGTAAATGCCTATTTTTTCTTTCAGCAATACCATTTTGTTGTGGTGTGTCACGACAAGTGGATTGATGTAGAATACCTTTTTCCAAAATAAATGTTCTCAAATGTTTGTTGAAATATTCAGTCCCATTATATGTTCTTAGAATGCCAATTTTTGTTTCAAATTGATTTTCAACCATGTGGAAAAAATCTTTAAATCGTTGTTCAACTTCAGATTTCTTTTCCAACAAATAAACCCAGCAAACTCGTGTGTGATCATCAATAAATATTACAAACCATTTTTTTCCAAAAAGTGTGTTAACTTTGGATGGGCCCCAAACATCACTATGCAACAATTAAAATGGTTTTGAAGCAGAATATGGTTTTATTGGAAACGAAACACGATGACTTTTAGCTAAATTACAAGCTTCACAATGAAGTTTTGAACAATCAATACCTTTAAATAGTTCAGGAAATAAAGATTTGAGATATGGAAAGCTAGGATGCCCTAATCTTTTATGCCATAACATAACTTGATCATAGACAAAGCTTGAACTTGTACTACCTAATCCATGAGCTGTTTTATTCGCAGAACCAGTTCCATCATAGTAGTACAGCCCATTTATTTCTCTAGCAGTTCCAATCATCTTCCCCGACTTCCGGTCCCGAAAAACACAATTGGAAGGAGAAAAAAGAATGGAATAATCAGAGTCTTTAGACAATTTGCTAACGGAAAGAAGATTACATGCAAGTTTTGGAACATGTAAAACTGATTTCAAAGAGATTTTTTCTGAAATTTTAATAGTTCCTTTTCTTGCAATAGGTGAAAAACTGCCATCAGTTATTCTGATTTTTTCAGAACCGGAACATGGATAATACGAATCAAATAATCGAGAACAGCTTGTTATATGATCAGAGGCTCCTGAATCTATGATCCAAGGAGTAATACTTCCTAGAACAAATAAAGCCAAAGAATTACTACCTGTTTGTGCCATAGAACCGATAGGAGCATTAGATGATGAGCAAGACTTCAGCAGTTTAAGAAGATGACTTAATTGCTCTTTACTAAATGGAGATGATTCAGCCGTTCACCAGATTTTTTCCCCTTACCATTAGGTGGTTTACCATGAAACTTCCAGTATTTTTCGCTAGTATGGCGTGGCTTTCCACAGTAGTCACATTGCAGGTTGTTTTTGTCTTCTGCACGCTGGTTGTGAGAAGTTCTACTGCTTGCTTGAGCTTCAGGAATAGCCAGCACTGATCCTTCTACGGACGCGGTTGAACCTGCAGTCTTCTTTCCCAACATCACATGTCTCCGACTCTCTTCTCTCCTTACCTCCACAAAAACTTCACCAATTGGAGGCAGGGGATTTCTTTCAATTATTCGGCCACGGACCTCATCATATTCTACATTTAGGCCTGCAAGAAATTTGAAGATTCAACCAGTATCCACTATCTTCTTGTACTAGTTGCAGTCATCATTTGATTTCCACTCATAATCATTGAATAAGTCCAGGTCCTGCCAAATCCGTTTAAGAGAATTGAAATACTGTCACAGAATCCTCACCTTGGCAAATTTCCCCAAGTCGTAGGGTCAACTCGTAAACTTGGGATTGATTTCCAAGATTAGAGTACATTTCTGAAACATTGTCCCATAATTCCTTGGCTGTAGAGTAACACAGGTAATTTGCACTTTTCTCTTCAGTCATGCAATTGACCAACCATGTCATTACCATTGAGTTTTCAGCATCCCAAATGGCATAAGTTTGTCATTCACATCAGGCTGCGTGGTATCACCTGTGATATAGCCAATCTTTCCTCTTCCTCGGAGATACATGTGAAGATATTGTGACCATCGAAGAAAATTATCACCATTTAGTCGGATTGTAGTAATCTGAATGGGATGGTTTTCAGATGTATTTCTCTGAGGTTCGGACTGAGATGGCTGAAGAGGCTGGCTTGTCCCAAACGTGACTTCAGACATTTTAGAGATGAAAAGAAAAAAGATTCAGACCTAGGATTTTTGCTCTGATACCATAAAAAACAGTGAACAAAAATATAAGAAGGCTGAATGATTTTTCTATATTGATGTACAGCTATTTAAAGAGCTTAACTAGGAACAAAAAAGGCAACTAATCTCCCTAATTAAGGAGAAATATACTATTCAACTAACTACCCTAATATAGAAGAAAATAAATAGTGATTTGTAAGATTACTAATACAGCTCATAAACTTCTAAATATAGAGTATAACAAATATGGTACATAATCACAATTATTTACGAGATCTTTCAACAATCCCATACAGGTGCATATTGAGGGGTCCCCCCCCCCACCCCCCACATCCCCGCTGCCCAAAAAAGAAAGGGGAAGAAAAGGGGGTGGGGGGAGATACGGCTAGTAAGGGTCCTGAATTTGGAGAAAGTACATTAAAAAGCGCTAGAAATTTATATATTCATATTATTAGATGCGTTTTTGGGGGGTATATGGTTATGGAGGTTCTTTTGATTTGAATGGTTTAGATTAAGATTATTTTGATGTAAAGCATCCAGAAAGGATCCAATACCTTTATCCTGTGCTTCCAACATTGGTACTTTTTCAGAATGAAGAGTTCAACAACATAGAAGGAAAATTACTGTATATATAATCTGAAACTTGTCCATAGAAAATCAGACAGGTTTTATTTTTTTGTTATCATGTGAGAAAGAAGCATGTGCTCTTTAATAGGTCAGACACGTCTGGTGCTTGTGGGCATGCCTATGGTGCCAGGCATCTGGAATTTGGACTTGTGATTCCAAGGGATGTGTCTTCTGCTGTTCACCTTACTGCATGGCACCCATATATATACCGGATTCGCATGCATATATAGAACGTGCAGTTAGGAACTAGGAAATCATCGGATTTACGTGCAAGATTTTTAATTCAGTGAACACTTGGGTGAGAATAAATGTTGGCTTTGACCTAGCATTTTTTTAACTAGCTTTCTAAGCTTCACCAAAAAGATGGCTAAATAGATGGGTTTAAATTTGAGAATCGTCAACTGTATATCGATTTGAATGTACTTGCAGTGAATATGTACTTAGTGAGAATGCAGTCTGGGAGTTTCTTGTCGTACTTATGGAGAACTACCGATATTCATGTGAATGGCTTCTAATATAATTGTTGTATATTTTCTGCATCAGTTTTGGGACATGAGCTCTTTGCAATCTGCTTTGCCAAAGAGCAATACGCCAACTTCCTTTGTTGGCGGTGTACCTCCATCTTGGTTTGACCAAAATCCAGTTACATCTTATGTTCCTGGTGCAGTGACGTTTGAACCTCCCATTGGTATTCCCATTTGTTTCACTGTCATCCTTCTCAAGAGAAAGTAATCATTATTTTAACGTCCTTGACCTTACACCATCGTTACCCTGCAGGCTCTTTGGGATTTATTGCAGGACAAGCACCAAGCAACCACATACCGTATGTTCTCTTTTCATCTCTCTTTATTTATTGGTTTGTATTAATTGCTACCGAAGTTTGGATAACTGCTGCTGTCTTCCATTTAGTGGATGATGCTCATGTGCGTCGACTTTGGCAAATCTACATTCTTGAAAATGTAATTGTTATTATTGAAAGATAATTTGGTTGGTATTCTTGCAGGAACGTCCCAGTACAAGACCCTGTTGCATCAATTGGAGGAAATCCCTTTGCATAGGTAACTCTGCTTGCGCCAGCATTCAAAATCATCTACTGGATTTCAAGCCGACGAGAATTATTTATTTTTGCGGTGTTCCATTTCTTCTTTGCAAATTGAGACACAGCTTTGGCAATTCTGCACTGTTTGAGTGCCATTAGAAATTTCTTTATATGGCCCGTTCGAACTCCTGAGGTTTGTACTATTAGCTTACTAGTCTGAGTGAGTGTAAATGTAGCAGCTTGGACTCGATTGAAGTAGTATATTTCCTGCAGCTTGCCCAGGCGATGTAGATATTTGACATAAATCTTATACCTTTTAGTTTGAGAATTATTTTGATTTTTATTTCGGTTTATTATGTCAGTGGCAGTCAATCTTTTTGAGTAATTACTTAAGTGATGACATTTCATTTCATGCTGGGAGTACATAGTAATGATTTAAACAATAATTATCACAGTGAACACTTGGTAGGAATCAAATTTTCCACTCATCTCGTCAAATGTATGTCATGTTCGATTTTGACGGTGTTTTGTTGTCTGTTTTTCCTTTTTTCATCGGTCCCAAATCATATCTCTAGTAAATTTGTTAGTTTTCTTTCTTATATAGTCTTGTTCCTTTTTTCAACCGATTTGTAATATTAATCTACCGGCCAGACTGAAGTTTTCAGAGAAACAAATGTGCCTGACTGGTTGGCTACAAGTTGGCTCGAAAGGCTTCTTTTTTTATTTTTTTGGCGGGTACAACGACTAATTTTCGGCTAAACACCCGACATCTAGGTTTGTTTTTACTCTTATGAAATACTTCATTTTCATATGCATTCAGGATGATATGTTATCAAGCCTAAAAGAATAATCATAAGGTAAAAACGTTGATCTTATATTGCATTTTATCTTTTCTATTGGTCTTTCAAGAATAATTTGAGTTTGTGCCAAAACTTATTCTATATTTTCTTCAAAATTTCTTCCTCTCTCCGGTATACAAAATTTTGATTTGATTGAGCCAAAATCTATGTTTACTCATGAAAGTTTGTTGAAATGCAAAACTCTCTTAATAGTTAATACTTAACTAGTATATGTTCCCACGTGTTGCACGGTTAAATTTTATTGACAAAGTATAACGTAAGAAAATCAAACAACATAAGGAGCAAAGTAACAAGCAAAATAACATTTTAAAATAACAAAAATAAATATTTTGTTAATATTATTAAAAATTTTAGAAAACTTTATTATACACAACATTCGTCGTTTCATTTATGGGCTTTTTATTCTTAATTTCTTATCATATATAAAAATTTTCATATCAACATGATTCATAGAAAAGAGGTTAACTAACTTTGACTCTTATTTGTACTATTTAGTAGTCATAACAACAAACAATAAACTTTTTAAATTAACATCGACTCTTTTTAATTAGCATCATAGTAATCTAAAACAAGTTTGATTTGTCTTGAAATTACTTCTTTCGTAGACGACTTTTGATGTTGTAAGGGATATTTGGTGACAACCTTTCCAATAAAGTCTATAAGGACAAAATAAAAAAATATAATTAGAAACACATAGCTTACATACATAATACATTTTTATTGGAAAAAATAAAAATACATGGTCATACCAAATAGACCATAAGCAAGAAGAAGATATATTTTGAATTTTGAAAATTGTTTTGAAATTCAAAACAAACAATAGGAATGACCTATAATCTACTGTAATTAAGTTAGTGCTTGCCATAAACTAAATATGATAAATGTGAGAAATTATTTCAAATTTTCCAGTATTATTGATCAAAAACAAATTTGAGATGTAGCAAATCATTTTTTTTTTTGAATTTGTTCGTTATACTTTGAAATATGCCGGAGAATAATTGTCTCTTGAATTCTATATCCCTATTACGAAGGAATAATAGAAATTATATTCGTTGACGTGGGGTTTTGACGTGGACCCCCCAAGTCAGCAAAATGTATGTAACGTAGTAGTGAGGTATGATTACGGTTCTTTACGGGAGCGTGGTCCGATGTGAAAGTGTGATCGAGGGGGTTTGATTATGAATCGTGTTTGGAATTAAATAACTATATTGTAAGAATTATCTCTCTAAACTCTCCATTGTAGGCTAAAAGGCCTCCCTCCTTTTGGCATCCCAAGGCCTCTATTTATAAGTAGGCATCAGGGTGCTTTGGGAATTTTGCATAGTCTATCCGGACTGGAACTTGGTTTGTTTATGCTAAGTACATTGTACGTTTGGTTTTGTCGAATAACTACCACTAACTATCAAAGTCCTCCTCGTTTCCTCCATGCGTGTGCTCTGGTTCTCCAAATCGTCCTTCCCTGATCGGCTACCCTGGACGTGACCTTTTGATTGGACCAACTTGTCCGATCACTTTTCACACTTTATTTTTGATAGGAAAATAACCATGTTCAGCCTTGGGCCTTGTATTTGTCCATATCATCCTTGTGGCGAGTCGACATCAACAATTGCCCCCATCATTCAAAATGGCCAAGAGCGATGACCTGACGGGTGCAAACGATGCTTGTTAAATCAAGTTCTAATTCCATGTTCGGCTCTCCTTTCCCTGATACCTGTAGGTTGACTATGGCAGAGGTCAATAACACGTGGTGTCCAAGGATTGGCATGTCAGATCGTGGAATTTTGGGCTGGCGGCGTTTAGACATCCAAGATGTCAGTACCAATTAGTTTAGATAGTGTCATTTTGATTTCCACGTACTTCCACTATAAATAGGCGAGAATTCCCTCATTCTCAACTTTGTTCTAGAAATTCTCTCTGCAAATATTTCTCTCTCTAACCTATCAGGCCTTCTGTTCGTTCTTATTGGTGTTAGGATCCATGGTTGTTCGCTTCCTAAGTAAATTACTTTCTCACCCTATGTGATTCTCTATCTTTTCTTTTACCGCTCTATGGTGTGAATATCCCTCTTCGGGCTCTATGCCAAACATTGGTATCAAGTATTCCAGGCCCCCTTTTGATCAGAATATGTCTGATGATGAAAGTGAGACCAGGGTCAAGGATAGAGAAGCCTCTAACACAGTGGAGGGAAGGTCTGAGAGATAGAAAGACAAATCTACTAATCAACTTTCTAGATCTAAACAAAATTCGAGACCGATATAGAGGAGGAATCAGACCACAGTGAAGGAGAAACTACTGAGGCCGAGGTCCAAGAGGATGACAATTTTGGCTATGAGATAGGGTCTCATCTACCCTCTAAGGTAGTTTCTGGATCTGAAGTCATTCATCAAGAGAAAACTCATTTTGAAACTGTTCCTTTTCACGTAGTCCAAGGTCCCGATTTAACCACGAAGGATGAACCGTCAATGTTGGAACTTGACCCCGTTCCACAAGGGATCCCATGGGCCACGATTGGGATTAAATCCACGGTCAAGCAAGGTCAGCTCTAGGCTTGGCATCGAAAATAAAAAATTCCCTCCGCTGTTCAGTTTGTCGTACTTCAACCTGGCTAGTAGGCTCATCGCAGCCGCCAGGCCACATGGCGTGTACAAAAGGCATGTTATACGCCTGTCTCAAGTTTCCATTTGCTCATTTAGTCACTGATTACCTTTGTTTCTTTGAGATGGCCCCTACCCAAATCGTGCCCAATGGATGGAGGATGATTCTTGGGTTCATTATCCTTTGGCAAGATCTGGGAGAACCTATACCGTCAGTGCAAGTCTTCAATCATTTCTACCAGTTCAAAAGAGATAAAGTCGGGCTGGGTTTCTATTATGCTACATTCTAGCCAGGGCTGTGTATTCCAAACTAAGTCTCACGGACTCAATAAAAAATTGGAAATTTAACTAGTTCTGGGGTCAAGGGGAAGTGGAGGTCAACCTCTTGTGATCCGGCAGAAACAACCCCGCCATACTTAAAAAAAGTCTAGTATATTTAGTGACTTATGCTCTAATCATGGTATGCATCAGCTCGTCGTTTAACACTCTCTTGACATCTTTTCTACTTGCATGGAATGTGAAGTCTTACCAGATAAAGGAGCTCAAGAATCAGTTTCATGATTTCTTGAGTGACCGTTACTCCTTCAGTACCCATTACAAAGCTATCATCACCAAGCAAAACTTGTGGAAGGTGAGTTTAACAACTCCCACCGACCTTGGCCTTCATCTAGAATTGGTTCGAACAACTCTTCCCAACTCAATTTGAACCTCCTGATTGCCTACACTTAAATAGAAAAAGGATTTCTAATGTTTGTCATTTCAGCTATCCTCCATCTCTTGCAAAGTATTGCGTACGTTAGCAAAGTATTGCGTACGTTTCCATACCCTAAAGAACAAAAAGAGAAAGTCACCTGATCAGAGTGTCAAAGGCAAATACAAGGAAGTCGCTGCTGCATTCCGAGTTAAGAAGGCCAAAGCGAACCATTCAACCACGATGGGGAAATCCCTCCGCAAGGGTCCGGTGATCAGCCCATCAAAAGAGGCTCCAAAGAAGCGATCGGTCGATCACGGTCATGTTCCTCTTTAGAAGAAAACCAAAGCATCCAGCTCCAGCCACGTGAAAGAGAACACAACCACCTCATCAGAAACTCAAAAGGACACGAACAGATACTTTGTTGGTCCATGAGGCCTGAAACACAGAGTTCACCAGATAGAAGGATAGGTGACCATGAATAAACAGGAATGCCCAGTCAGTGGTGATTCCAGGAGGCGCCGGTCATTGTGAAAGGCGCCTATGATATTCTGGCTAAAAGCTGTCCAAAAAAGGATGAGCTGAAGTTTGATAGGGTAGATGCCATGGAGTCGATGTGTTCAGCCTCTTCTTTTGTTGCCCAACTTCTCACTGCCTTCAGATTAGCCTCGTCTATTAAAGGGTCTACATAATTTAACATGACCGATATAGGGTAGTTCCCCGATAGGAAAATGTAGTAGTATCAAAATGCTTAACAATTTTGTGAGGCTCCACATAGCCAAAAAGGCCGGGGTGTCGATGATAGTTGAACCAAACATTTTTCTTCGTTATGAATAAGTACTGATTTGTCTCGCGCGATTTCTCCCATCGAGTTCCAACAAACTCCAGGTAATGCCTGTCTATTTCCTACAAAGTCATGAAATGACTATGAGTGGTGAAGCCCAATGAATAAACAATCAGCGAAATAAATTGAAATAGTTCTCTCAAGGTGCAACATCAATGTAACAAAATCACGCATCATTCTAGTTCATAATGCATATTGCTCTTATTGCATGTTTACTATTTTCTTTTAGGGCCCTCTCCTTAGATAATGTTGTACACGAGCTCATTTTGAGATATCCCGTGCCCTTACTGCACGTAGGCTAGCCACAAGGTAAAATTATTTACTTCTATTGATATCAAATTCAGCTTTCGACTCAACAAACAAAATTTGTATTCGAGATCGGAAGAGCACACATTTGACTTAGCTTGCATAGTTAAAGTGTAAAGGTAAGGAATGTTTGCAATAAATAGAAGAGAGTAAATGTGCTAAAGACAAGAAGAATGAATTTTATTCTGGGATATCCTCTTCAGCATCATTTTCCTCTATTTATAATGACCCCTATGTCAGTTGCACGGGGGCGATAATTACATGCATTTAATGCTGGGCTCATACAAATGACCTATGACTCATGTCAACTGGGATTTGACCTCTACTTTTCGACTGTTGACTACTTAAGTAATGTGTGGGACCGGTGACCATTACCTTTCATTCAATGCTAAGTCCAATCGGCTGTAAACGATAAGATAAGGTCTCTCACGTGGGTTCTCCAACAGGTGCTTAGTTGGCTTGCTCATCAGGTCGAGGTGTTAGGTCGGGGTATCGTGAGCTCGTTAACGTAGTGCCCGGACATCTTAAACCGTAAGAACACAGGAATGGAGACTTACCTCAGAGGTCGCTAAAACGGCTCTTTAAGTCGTCTGGTCGTTTGGTCGTTAGGTCGTTAAATTGGATGAAGCTATCGGAATCGGCTCCCAAGACCCTACAACCGTTGACCGTTGTTGACTTCTGGCTCTTTGCGACCTGGTGGCTATAACTTTAAAGAACCCCTTACCGGTCATCATAAAGGGGTAGCGATCTCCATGGCATAGTGATTATTTTCAATGGGAACTATTCTCGCAACTTTGTACAACACATCTAGGAGTAAAAACTCTCATTCCTTTTCATTTTTTGTTAAGGTGTCATGTGAGCAGTTAAATAATGATTATAAACTCATAAGCGTGGTGTTATCTATTCAAATATCATGGCATGCTTAGTTATCATCAACTCATTTCCAAGTAATAACCACAACATCAGCGTCCTTAATAAATAATACTATAGCTAGAACCGGGCATCAGATCCGAAAACCGACCAACCTGAGCCGACCGACTCGTTGTGGGTCGGGTCGAGTCGGGTCAAATGGGTCAACAGGTCTGTGACAAGTCGACTCGAGGAAACCCAACTCCGGTTGAATCGGGTGACGGGTCCACTCGGTGAAACCCGGTCAACCCGGTTAAGACACGAGTAACCCGATTTATTTATTTATTTATTATTTTTTGGCCTAAATGAAATCGTGTTTAGTTAATGACATTTTTCATATTTACATTCAATTTGACAAATTTCACCTCATTTCATTATTCCACTCACACTCAAAACCACTCAAGGTACTTTCAAGAACCCTAGATATCCTTAATTCTACTTTCCTTTGCTGATCTGTCGTCGATCTGCTGCCACCAGTGCTGCACCTTCGTGCGCTACTACCCTGCTACTACCACTGCCCGTTTTCTTCTGATCCAGTATGCTGTAGCCCTGCGACGGCAGTTACCCATTTTCTAATCCCGCACTGCCGCTTCCACAGCCGTCCCAGCCGTGCGCTGCCGTTGTCGCTCCTCCAGCCGCTACCGCCCTAGCTTCATTTCGTCTTTTTTTTCCCTTTCTCTGATTATTGTGAAAAAATATGAAATGAAGTGTATTTAGAAAATTCACTAATAAGAATGTGGTGTTTATGGGATTTTGAATTTGGTAATTGGATGATTCACTGAAGGCTTGGAGGGGCGTCCATTGGGAAGGAAAGAATTAAGGTTGGGGACTTGGGGTATAAGAGACAAATGAATTTGGGCCTTGACAATATTGGGCCGATTTTTTGTTAAAAAATTTTGGGCTGTTTAGAGCCCCAAACTGCGAACCGACTTGACCCGAGTCAACCCGAGTTGACTCGGGTTGAGTCGGGTTTCAGAACCGAGTTGGATCAGCTCGGTTCTGAAACTTGAAACCCAACTTACTGTCGGGTCTGGTTCGGGTTGAGCTCAAACCCGACCCGACCCATCCGATGCCCGGCCCTAACTATAGCCTCTTAGCAAATAAGCATCGATCTTTAACAATGAGTAACAATCTAGACATTTGCTCAAAATATCCAGGTAGAGGCATCAAAATAAATCACAATATAACATTTATAAAAGTATATCATAGAATGGAACTGTAAATAAAGAAATAAAAATATAAACAAATTGTATAAAGAACTAAAAATAAAACATCATGTGTAAACTGATTTCAGTTTTGCTGAACTCAGTTTACTCACAAAGCTTAAGATGATTCTTGGAGATTAGATCTTGAAATAAACATATTTTAAAGCTACAATAAGTAAATATAGAGAATAAATTCGATAAGAACATAAAAATATTGATTTGAGGACATGAGAGGAGTGAGAATCCCAGAAATAGAATGAAAACATCGTGCCTCTGTTCTGGTTGTCTAGAAACAAGGCTACTAGTAGCCCATTATGTATTATTTTGACACTACTGGTAGCTTAGTAACTTGAACATAGAGATGTGCTTGCAATCTCTATTTTGTTTTCTGATTCTTTTTATTTTTAGATTCTGTTTTTAAGCTCAAGAATGGAGCATTCTTTACTGATTAAAGATGCTCCATCATCATCTTTCTCCAACCTCTTCTCAAGGTTATTGGTTCTCTTGTCAATGATGCACACATTGGTTGATTTTGTGAGGTAGAAGGATTTATGGAAAAGTGTTTATAAGATTTTTTTTTTTGTGAGTTGCAGAGAAGATAACTGAAGGGATAAATGCTGGTATGTTGGTGTTTGTATAGAGAACTTGTGGAAATTATTTTGTGAAATTAATTCGACTATCTCCTAATTTATTTTGTATTGTCCACTAAGAATATTAGAAAAATTACATTTCTTAGCCAAAATTCTACCTTTGAGAAAATACACAGACTCTCTTATATTTCCTAGACCAATCAGACAATTTCATTTGAAATAAGGCCATGTTTGGTTAAACTCATACATTTTTCATTTATTATTTTGATGGCAGCAATGATTTCTACTTCTTAATGTCAGTGGCTGAGTTTTTCATTTAAGGAATATTATTTAGGATGGCATCTAGAGCTTTTAGATAGTTCCAAGAACTAAAGACGAAAATAACATCCTAGGCATAATCATTTCATGTTTCAAGTAACCATACTTGCCCATTTATTTAGAGGTTGAGTCGGGGTCAGGTTGTAGAATTCTCAATGTGAAATTGAAAAGCTTACTTTAGGCTTCACATAGAACTAAAAATCTCCCCGATCAGATATATATAGAAGTCGTACAAATGTTTCAAAGTTCCATCCTCAAACAGGCATTTGACAGTTAGAAAATTTTCCAGAACTCATGCTTTCTGGATAGCGACTTTGAACACATTTTTTAGGGCATTAGCCAACCATGTTTCATGCAAACTTAGTATCATCTTGAAGCTCATTCTTCGTACTCTCAATGCGAAATTGAAAAGATTACTTTAGAGTTCACATAGAACTAAAAATCTCTTTGATCAGATTTATATAGAAGCCGTACAAATGTCTCAAAGTTGCCTCATTGAACAGGCATTTGACACTTAGAAAAATTTTCCAGAACTTATGCTTTCTGGGTAGCGATTTTGAACACATTGTTGAGGGCATTAGCCAGCTGTGTTTCATGCAAACTTGGTATCATCTTGGAACGAGTTGAAGCTCGTTCCTCAAGGTTTCAAATGCATATCCTTGTGAATGAAATGGTTCACTATACATCTTGTTCCATCTTCCTCAAAAGAGTAATACTATTTAGCACCACTGGTGCTTGGCACCATATCAAGGTGGCACTAAATGATAAGTTGAATTAAGTGGATCATTTATTTATTAATTTAATTCCACTTATCATTTAATGACACATTGGATG